>JBBMFX010087308.1:0-10073 GCA_037832545.1 Rhabdalestes septentrionalis
AGAGAACCCGAGCGCACACCCAACACGAGAGAACCCGAGCGCACACCCAACACGAGAGAACCCGAGCGCACACCCAAAACGAGAGAACCCGAGCGCACACACAATACGAGAGAACTCGAGCGCAAACACAACACGAGAGAACACGCGCGCACACAACATAATAGAGCTCACGGTCATACAACACGTGAGAGTTTGCGCACAAACACATCACGAGAAAACTTTCAGGAAAAAAATCAACAAAATGTACCGATAAGAGTACCGTTAAGGTACCGAAACGATAAGTGGTATCGACAGAAGTAGTAATAGTAGTAGTAACGATACCCATCCCTATTTAGTAGAAAGTGTAGTCATGATTTCTAGGCAGGGCTAAACTCCTGTTGACTGAATAGACAGATATATGTTTTGGATTTTACAACATCAGATAAATTGACTTTGGCAGCAGTCTATTTATGAAATGGAATGGTATGTTTAAATATTGTAAATATGCATATATACTACAGTCAACTTTTTAAAAAGTCATTACTATCAGAATCAGAATAAGTACGATGAAATTAGGTGCAGTCCTTGCAGCATCAGAGAATTATAAAACGTTAAAATTAAACTTTTTATAACAAAATAAAATATAAAAATATAATTAAATGAATTAGAAAGTAGGGTAAAGACCCTTATTTAGCTCAAGCACACGTGTAATTTTGAAAACAAATTGTGTAAAGAAACGAGTAATTTTCTTGCTTGATATCTAAATTAATAAATATGTTTGTTATTAAAGATTCCCTGTGTTTTTTGAGCCAATGATACTGCTGCATATTATGACAACTTCCTGCCAATGTTCACTATTAAATAAATACGTTAAATAATACAGTTTAGGTTCACATGCTTTCATTCTAAACGCAAAAATGGAGAAATTTAGTTTTCTTCCAGATTATGTCATTTATCTATTTTTGGCCAAGTGAGGAATTTTATATAATATTCTTAGTTTCAATAAGGCAGTATAACATTGATGGTAATGGAAACACTGGCGAGACTAAGGGGCGTTCACATATCGCGCCTAAAAACGTGTGTAAAACGCGAAGGCGCGTCGCTTTCTCCTTCTTTCGAAAAGCGCTCGGGCGCTTGCGCTCCGGAAGTGTCTGTTGTTGCTAAGCAACCTCCTTTAATTTCAGTAATGGATTTCCAGCAACGAAAAACACTTGCTGTGACTCTGCTACATTATGTATTTACGCAGAAAAGAAAAAAAACGCTGTTGTGTCTGGGTGCTCCCCATTCTTCAAAAACAGAAAAAAAACACGGGGAATTTCACCAGCTGATCCAGGAGCTCTGCCTGGACAACGGGAGGTTCAAAGCCTATTTCAGACTTAACATATTTTAGGAAACATTGGCCCAAGCATCAGTAAACAGAGCATCTCCTGTGAAGCCATCTTTGGTCAGTGTAACAGAAAAGGCAAGGAAGCTAATTGGTTTAATCTTGTCACGTGACCCGCGGAGCGCTTGCGGCATTCTGAAAAGTTGAGGTGTTTTCAACTTGACGCAGCGTGGATGCGCCTGAAAAAAACGGGCGTGTCGCATCGTGTGCGCGTCACGACCGCTTCGCTTCCGTTATGAGCGTGGCTGCCGCGTGTCTACATTTGAAATAATGGACTTGAGCGTGCAAAAGACGCGATATGTGTACGCCCCCCAAACACCACTTCGTCTGGCTTGTTTTTATTTGAATGTATGATTTATTATAAATTTCCACTCTTTTAATATATAGTATTGTATTATATATTTTACTATTATTTTTCCCAATTTTTAACTATGGTGAGAACAAAGAAATAATTAAGCAAACTGCCTGCAAATCCACTGGTGGGAAGGCACTCAGGGAGCCTGACTGTTACAGGCCCGGCACCGAGGCTCTGAGAGAGATCCGCCGTACCCAAAAATCCAGGGAGCTGCTGATCCACGAGCTGCCCTTCCAGCGCCTGTTGCGTGAGATCGCTCCGGACTTCGGGATCCACCTCGGCTTCCAAAGCTCCACCGTCATGGCCGTGCAGGAAGCTAGTGAGGCTTACTTGGTGGGTCTGTTCAGACAGGTTTACTTGGTGGGTCTGTTTGAGGACGTGAACCTGTGCGCCATCCACGCCATGAGAGTCTCCATCATGCCGAGAGATGTTCAGCTGGCCCGCCGTGTCCGTGGAGAGCGGCTTAAACTAACTGCTTACGGTCCCCAATCTGAGGAGAACACTGTACTGTCTTCTGTAATGTATTATTATTATATATTATAATGGTTTACTGCACTCCAATGGAACAAATGAATAACATAGGTTGTGACCTTAAGGATGTCAGATAATGGCTTGTGTTTGTGCATTAAAAGAATATTCAGTGTTGTTGTTAATCAGTTACATATTTCAGATTTGTTACATTTTTGGCCCCAGCAGCACCGAGATTAGAGAAAATGGCAATGTTTACCAACGAGTGCATTGTGCAAACAAACTGGTATTTGAAGGATTAAAAATGTTAGTTTAAACTATATGTAGTAACTATATGTAGTAAAATGCCAAAAAGTATATAACAATACATCAAAATTATATATTAAATTATGGCCATTATTTAAAATATTACATAAAATTGCTCGCTTGGCCAAAAATCGATAAAAGACTAAATCTGGAATAAAACACTTAAACTACATTTCTCATGTGGTGAGTTTAGAATGAAAGCATTTTAAACTAAATTGTATGACTTAACTGTGTAAATAAGAAATTTAAAATGTAGTTTTCATGGGTTACATTTGGCCAAAAGTGTCCACAAGGAAGCTGAATATTTAGTAGAAACGAGGAGGACCAGAGTGTTAAAAATATTTATATACCAAAATACTGATCTTAAAATAAAAAAATATTGGTGTGACGATTAAGCTCACTTATATAGACAAATAGTCTTAAAACAACCACTCTTATTTTTCTTTTCCATTAAAGTAAAAAAAGAAAAAGAGCAATAGGCCTACATTATTTTCACAGATATTCATTTAAGATGACAAAAGGCGGAATTAGAGCTCCTGCCCCAAAATGAGAAAACGCATGTCATGTTTATCAAGAGGGTGCCATCAGGAACTTTTTTGCAGCTTTGGATATTCGCAGCTGTCTTGGATATTTGGAGTAGATAAAAAAAGCACTGACACAGAGGGTAAGCAGTACATCAATGTGGAGGCTCATGAAGGGGGTTTACCTGAGTGCAGGGACATAAAGGGAAATGTCCGGTTGCCTTCAGGTAGGCTAGGTGAAACAAAGTCATTAGGTTAACTGCAGGGATTTATCGTAGTCAGAGCATAGGTTTAATAGCCCAGGTGCTGACAAATGTATTGCACGCGTCTGCATTTGAGTGAGTGAAAATGCAATTCTGTTCTGTTTCATTATTTATCCAATTACCCCACTTTGTAGGTTTTTTCCCAGTGGAGCTGTGGATTCAAAAGAAACTAAAAGTGTGTGCGCCGAAAAGACGAATATGGCGTACATAAAGAAAAAGTCAGATTTATGAAAACAAGCGCATGCATACTTGCAGCAAATATAGGTTTTATAAATCACACCCTACCTGGGATTGTTCGCATGTAAATTTGCTGCACATTTCGCCCTCAACATGCCCCCATGTAACCATACATATTAAATGCAAATCACCTTATGAATATTCTAGCCTCCAATGTAAGCCTAAAAAAATGGCATCATGGTAGGGGAAAAGTAAGAAAATTTCTAAAACCAAAATAGATGCGCTTGTGGATAAAGTGGAAAGCTGAAAGAAAAAAAATGTTTAGTTGTCACAGTAGTGGGGGGACAAAGAAAAATAAGAAAGGCAGAGAATTATCTGGAAGATTAACATTTTTGGGGGTAATTTTTTCAATTGTATACAATTCAGTTGTATGACAAATTTCGGTCAATCTAAATAGAGTGAATACAAATAAGTGATTTGCATATTAAGATTTTCACACTTTAAATTGTTCAAGCACTAGAGTTGAACAAATTGATTCAACTAAGTCTTGTGTAAAGGCGAAAGGTGAAAAAGTATTTTTTTCTGTATTTGGGTCTTACAGGGTTAAGCACTGTAATCACAATTCATATATATATAGAGTAATCTCATGCAGAATTTTCCTGAGAACTAAACTGGTAATAATTGTATTCGGAAATCCCCTTAATAATGTGGAAACTGCAAATATTCTGCAAAATATATTATGTTAAATATATTGTTTCTTAGGCATTTTATTTTTTAATATATATAATTTTCTCATTTTGTATCATAATTATTAATGTTATTCAGCTAAATTTCCATCTAAAAATCTCAAGTTCTTTTTTTCCTATATACAAAGCGGCATTGATATAGTTTAATTAAAATACATATTCCAAAACTAGAAGATTGTGTCGGTGGCTATTTTTGGCCACCGCTTTTGGGTTTCGTTTTCTTCTGTTTCTGTTATAGTTTAAAGGACTTTTATTTTGACAGCATGTTCGGCCTCCAGGCCAGGGGGAAGGCGAGGAGCAGCCTGAGGGTAAGGAGGAGCGACCCCTCCAGTCTCCAGAGGGGGACTGCCTGCCTGCCCATGCAGGGTGCTCTACAGGGCGGGAGCCACAACGCCCAGACTTGTGGACTACGAGCACCCTTGCTGGCCGAAGGCCTGCCAGGTGGTGGTGGCACCACCACAGACTCAGTGGGGTCCCTGTGGGAGGGACCCGGACTACGGGCCGAGGGCAACACCCTGCGGTCTATGCCTGCGTCACCCGGGCTGGAGGAGAGACAGCCAAGCCTCACGGACACTGAGGGGGGGACGCAGAGAGGTGCGGGGGTGTTGTCCTTGCATGAATCACAGTACAGTCTGTACATTTCTGTGTAAACTGTCCAGTACGAATACGGCTTACCTTTATATGTGCTGATCTGACCACACTCTGCAAAGCTTTGCGGTCCATAGCATTACAGCTGCCATATCAAGTACTTATTCAGCCAGACAGAATACTCTCGATTGTTCATTGGTAGAAGTTTATGAGGAAGAAGAACCGCTGTCTTGATGCTTTTGTGATCAATGTGGTGTGAACAGCTCAGATCCTCACTGATGATTACACCTAGGAATCTGAAGCAGCTGACTCTCTCCACCTCTGCTCCCTCAATGTGGATTGGGGGCATGGCTGCCTCCCTGCTGTCTCCTGTAGTCCACGATGAGCTCCTTTTGCTGACGTTGAGCAGCAGGTTGTTGTCCCCATCAGAAATGCAGCCGATGATGGTGGGGTCATCTGCAAATTTGATGATGGTTTTAGAGCTGTGTGTGGTTGTGCCGTTGTTGGTGAACAGGGCGTACAGCAGGGGGCTGAGCACACATCCCTTGGGGGCACTAATGCTGAGTGTCACTGTGGAGGAAGTGATACTGCCGATCCGAACCACCTGAGGCCTTTCCGAACCAGTCCAGGATCCAGCTGCACTGGGAGGAACTAATGTTCAGGTCACAGAGTTTCATGATGAGTCTGGATGGTATGATGGTGTTGAAAGTGAAGCTATAATCAGTGAACTGCATCCGCACGTATGTGTTTTTCTGGTCCAGGTGGGAAAGGACAGTATGAAAGCAGTTGCTATTTCATCTTCTGTAAAACTATTAGACCTGTAGGCAAACTGGAGCTGATCAAGTGAAGCTGCTGGTGGGGGCTCCAAGGCCTGCCCCTGGCGAACTCAATCTTCCAACTACCAAAGGAGGGGCAAAACAACTATCGCAGATGGAATGATAGACGCGGGGTCCGCAGTGGTGAAGAGGGTGCAGAGGTGATGAAAGACGTCCATGGCTTCTGGAGTGAGATGAAAGGCAGATTTACTGGGTTTGGTAAGAGCAATAAGGGGTGCCATGATTGAACTTAAGCCCTGGATGAAGCGGCAATAGAAATGTGCAAACCCCAGGAAGCGCTAGAGCTGTTTAAGCGAAGTGAGGCCAGTTTCGTGCAGCATCCAGCTTCTGAGGCTCCATGGCCACACCCTGAGGAGAGATAACGAACCCCACAATTGTGGTGGAACACTGGTTGAAAGTGCATTTTTCCAAACTGCAGAACAGTTAGTGAACCAGCAACCTCTTTAACACTGCTCAGACCTGGTGGTGATGTTCCTTTTCAGTCTTCGAGTAGATCTATATCATCTAAGTAAGCGAAGACCCAGTGACCCAGGATGTCCCGGAGCATGTCATTTATCAGTTGTTGGAATGCAGCCAGACTATTACACAAGCCAAACGGCATTATTAGCGTATCGTAGTGGCCGGTGGGAATAATGAAGGCCATCTTCCACTCATCACCCTCTCTGGTGCGGATGAGATATTAGGTGCTACGGAGTTCCAGCTTCGTAAAGATATTGGAACCAGAGAGGTAGAGAGAGGTAGTCTTGGTCAGTGGGAGTGGATGATGGTTCTTCATGGTGATCTTGTTGAGGCCCCAATAGTGGAAATAGGGGCAGAGTCTGCCATCCTTCTACTTAATTTAGAAAAATCCTTCTTCATTAAAGAGAGGATGATGGTCTAATGGTACTCTGACGAAGGCCTTCAACTACAGACTCCTCCATGGCTTGTTGTTTGTCCTTCAACAGTTGGATGTCCCTCCTTAACCAGTTACAAATTGTTTTTCATACAGTTGTCTTTACTAGCACCGGGATTCTCTTTTTGTTTTGCAACAATAAATACAACACGTGCAGTTGCAATTATGAAGTAAAATGTAATGAACAAGAGTTTTCATCTCAAAATAACTTATTTTTATGATTATTGTGATTTTTTTTTGGTTCTTTTAAATTTTTTTTATTTCCACACCAGTGTGTATGTGAGTGTGTGTGTTTGTGTGTAGCTTAATTTGTAATATTATTTATACCACAACTGAAATTTATACCTTTATTTTTTGTAAAATAAAGTACAGCAGGAAAGTGTCACTTCAGCTGACGGTTTAAAAAAGAAAACAATCTCCGACAGGCGGAGACGCGAGACGCATTCTAGCACCACATCTGAACAAACCCCACATTTACCAAAACTCTACTGGTTAATAAGTAAGCACTACAAACCAAAGTAAAAAACAAACCTGAAACTGAAGAAACCCTAAATGTAAACGGAAAAGTGAGCAGAGCGGGACACAGCAACACAACAAATCTGTATGTGTGTAGGGGAGGGGCCCTTTGACTACATTATCACAGAACGCAGACACATTCAGCTACCCAATGAGAATTTTTATTCAACCTGAGCACAGATATTGACTCGTATTACTCGTATGATACTCGTACTCGTCAAAAGTGCTTTATCCGTACCGGATACTCGTTTCAGCCAGGTATCCGGCTCATCCCTAGAATTAACATTAGGATTATCAGGATTTTGAGACTCTTTCGACCCTGAAGGCGCTTAAACTTCCCCTATCACCTGACATACAAATATTTTGTTAACACACAATTTTGCTTTGCAAATAAATCACAGCCCCCCAGCCTGAAGTCTTCAACTTAATTAAATATTGTGAGAGATCATTATATAAACTGTCTTCTGCAATGCCGTTCCCTTTTATTATATGTCTTTTGATTATATAAGTGATTAAAATGATTGTGTCATTGACAGCACAGCATGACCACAATAAAATGTGACATCTGCATGTAACCCATCTGTAAAGGAGAAGTCAGCAGCTAACAAGCTCCTGGGGAGCAGTGTGTGGGCACAGTACTCTGCTCGTTAGTACCTCAGTGGTAACTTTAACAGTCCTGGACTTAAACCCAGACCTTCTAATCAAGACCCAAAACCGGTGGGTGGAGCTACCAGGCCAGTATCTCCTCCAAAGGTTCAGCATTCTTTCAGTTATTTACATAGGCTAAGGTTAAAAAAATATAATTGAATACTGTACATGTGAAAATGACCATTCTGTCACAGCACAAAATGTGCACAGCATGAAATTCTTCCTCTGCATTTAACCCAGTCAAAGTGAAGGAGGAGATACTAGCTTAGGGGGTGTCAGGTCTGGGGTCGGTCACTGTGGGTGGCCACTAGGGGTCGCCAGAGATGGCGGCTTTAGGTATTCCTGATCACACCTGGTTGAGGTAAGCAATTATGAGTGTCAGCTCCCGGTGTGATCAGGTGTAGGTAATTCTGTGTGGGGAATGGGTTTATGTTCTTGTATGTATTTAAGTTAGTGTGAGGTGGATCTCTGGACCAGTCCATGCTCACACTTACTTTGTGTTTGAGTTTGTGTGTAAATAAAGAAAACCTGAAAAGCATGAATGCCAATGAGTGTGCCTGCTGTGTGGTAAAGAAAGAAGAGAAGGAGCAACCATGACAGATGGACCGATCAAACAAACAAGGGCAAAGAGCTGAAGAAACTCATACTTGGGGCCGCGACTCTCGCCCTGCTGCAAGGGAGAGCTGATGAGTTGGCCTGGAGTGAACTGGACTGGACCCAGTTCGGGTGAGAGCCGATGAGGAAGAACTAGTTTTCCTAGAGGAACTCCTGCTTTGGCTCGCCGATAGGCGGGGCAGAAGATCCAGGGGAAAGAGATGTGAGGGACGTGAGGTTCTGTGTCACTCCTGCCGAACACTCGGTCGCCAGTTGCCCTCGAAGCCAAAGGCTTCCTCCAGCACTCCACTCCCCAAGCTCGAGCCCGGCTTGCCTCACATGATGAGCACTTGGCTGGACCAGCAAGCCACACTAAGGTCTGGCCTGGGCGTTAGGACCCAGAGGCAGCCAACAGTCATGGCATGGCTCCAGCCTCCTAAAAGGTGAGAAGCTCCGCCCCCTGTAGCTACGGGCCGGCACAGCTGGTAGCAACAGGGAATCAGGAACAGCCCGCACAACCTGGTTGATCTAGCACTGCAGGCTCTACCCCGCTGCAGAGGCAGCTCCTGACCCAGAAGCTGCAGCCGAAACAGAACATGAATGCCAACGTGTGTGTCTGCTGTGTGGGGAACAAATTAGTGCAGCAATGTGACAGGGGGAAATGACCAGAATCCTCAACTTACATTTGTTCGTATTTGTTTTTTTAGTAGGTAGTTAGGAAACTCATCTCAGTGACATTAGCACAAGATATTGTCACTCTGATGCATATCTTTAAATATCACTGATATATTGTCGTGTTTACAGTCTGTGTCACATGACCAGCTGTTGCTGAATGATGTTGCTTAGCAACAGCATGAGCTATTTTATCATAGATGATACATCTCAACTTTGAGCCCTTAGTCTTACAATTGCATTAATATCGGGGAAATGTGGTGTTGTCATAGAGGCAGACAAGAACTTACCTGACCCACAGTTAGCCCAGCGTAGCGTAGTGGAAGAACCCAGTCGCAGATACATATGAGAGGGTCAGTAAAGCATGCACCTTGCTTTGCGAATGCTCCACAAGATAGTAAAGATTCCCAGTAGGAACCAACATTGTAACATACACACAGTAGGTATATAAACCAAGAGAAAGAGAGCGGCGTACTCACGGTCCAAGCTAAGATTGGCTGGAAGCAATTTGAGTGCCGAGTGTAACCGACTTTTAATATACCTCATGACACGCGTCACTGTGCGTGCCTTGTGCGCATCACGGACCTGGAAACGCAATCTTAATACTCTTAAGTTAGAAATATACAGTGACATCTGAATACTGACTTGTCCATCTATTGAACTTGACCTTGTGTCTAGAGCCAGTGCAAATATCTCATAGCATTCCCTCTTGTTAAGTCAGCTGTTATTTTACTCTGTTTTGGTTGTTTGTCCTTACCTTCCAACAGATCATTTATTGGATTGCTTACTACTGTCCTGTGCCCATTAAAAATTCAAAACTTGTGTCATAGTGTCATAATACCCCTTCTGGTTCAGCACAAATGGTCCATACAGAATTAGGAATCACATCTGTTACAATGATTGAAAATATGACATAACCAGGTGAGTAATTTAGTTGATACTCCAATAAAGGGGACATATTATGCCAAATTAACTTTAATTATAATAGGTCTATGGCAGGGATGTCAAAGTCAAATACACAGAGGGCCAAAAAAACAAATTGGCAGTAAGTCGAGGGCCGGACTGGTTCAATGTTTATTAAAACATATTGAAATGATTGCATGTAGCCTATTGAACCAAGACCTAATA
>JBBMFX010087338.1:0-10073 GCA_037832545.1 Rhabdalestes septentrionalis
CGGTGAGCGGGGTGGGGAGCGTACCGGGGAGCGGGGCGTGGGGGGCAGTGTGTGGGGAGTGTACCGGGGCGCGGGGTGTGGGGTGCAGTGTGTGGGGAGTGTACCGGGGAGCGGTGTGTGGGGAGTGTACTGGGGAGCGGTGTGTGGAAAAGGTACTCAGGGTACCTCAGAGGTAGTCTGGAGGATCGACCCACGACTTTCTGATTGCAGAGAGAGTGCCGTAACCAAGCGAGTGTGTAACGGGGGTTCCCGAATGCAAATATTTTTTAAAGTATTTGTCTGAACACGGTATTCGTAAAAAACACGTTAGTTGTGCCAATCCGAATACTGTATTTGTATTTGGCTCCACCCCTAACATGCACATTAATAGACACACTCCTACAAATGACAAAAGCAAGAACCAGGGGGGAAATGATAGACTTTAATTTTTTTCCGTGGCTGTTTGCTGTACAGTCAGAAAGCTCATGTGTTTGGCACAAAAGACAATAACATGAAGGTCTCCTCATTGAAGGACTGTAATACAATGAGACCTGCAGCATGTTTGTGACAAGCATCTGATAAAACACAGGATACACCATTGACTGAATGCTGTAGCAGCTCTAGTTAAAGGTTGCAGTGTTCTTTTGCAGGAGTTTCCAATGTGATGCAGTACAGTGACCTCATGAGATGTGTTTTTAATACAGTATCTTGTATGCTGGGTTAGATTTAACTTGTTGACTTTTGCACCCGGATTTCTGTGAAGCCGTTTTGTGATGGCACCCATTACACTACTCAAATAAGCTTGAATTGAATGGAATAATAATGATTGGATAGTAAAATATGAACAGCACCCTTGATGTGGGGATAGATGGTCCTCAGACTGGGACAAGTTTCTGTTGATACCATTAAATCCACTAGTTGTCAAAATGGACTGATTATGAACCAACTGATATGTCTATTCTGCCATAATGTACACATTCAGTGATTTCTGTTTATTTCTTACACGCCCACTCACACTGATTCATTCTCTCTGTCTCTCTATCACTCGGTCTCTGTCTCTCTCTCTGTCTCTCTCTTTTCCAGGTTACTCAGTTGTTGTTGAGCAGTAATATGATCTCCACTCTGTTGGAGGGGGACAGGAGAGACTCGTTAGACTCGGTCTCTAACACACCGCTCCACCTTGCTGCTCGCAACGGACACAAAGACATCATCTGGTCAGACTGCAGCCCTCCGTGTTTTACATGTTTCTGTGTGTGTGTTACTGTTGTATTTCTGGTCAAGTGTTAAAACACTTAAGATGCACTACAGCACATAAACAAAGCACTGAACAGGTTCACCGTATAGAACGTGCTGTGAGATGTTGCAAGCAGTGTCACAAGATGGGTGGAGAATCGTCTACCACACGTAGACATGAATGTCGGTTTTCCCACCAAATTCACAGTTTATCTTTATTATCTTTTCATTTTAGCCCCATACTCCTCCCAGGGCTTTTGAGATAAAGACACCATTCCAGCTCTGAACCATCGGGCCCAATCTGAAATAGGGGGCTTGTTCACTGCTTTTTGCTACATGTTGTTGTTCGTTTGTTATTCCTGTTTTTCTGGTGAAAAAATGTGGCAAAATATTGGCGCCCTGAAATTTCAGGTAGTCCTGCTTGGACACGCTACGTCCAAAACCCACCAAATTTCACAAGATACTTCTGGCCAACTCCCCCGACACACAAACGTGGACGGTGATGACCAGCACTTGTCTTTTCCTTGTCTTTTGCTCAATACCCCCCCTCCCCATTCACTTCCAATCATTTTTAACCCCATTGAAATTAATGCGCTTTCAGAGGAAGGAACTTTCAGGCACTTTACAGTGACCGAACCTAATGAAACTTTATATGAGACCTCAGGCCAAGCCCCCAGTGACACACGTGTTTAAACGGAACAGTATAGACAAAAGTATTGGGACAAAGCTGTCTTAAAATACTTTGTGGACAAAAGTATTGGGACACACACACACACACACACACACACACACACTTAAACATACTAATGCTAATGCTATGCTTTACATTTTCTCTGGGGAAATGCAATCAAGTTCTCATTTTCTCTCGCTCAGTTTGTTGCTGAAAGCAGGAATTGACATCAACAGAGCAACTAAAGCAGGTACAGCTCTGCATGAGGCATCTTTGTACGGGAAGACCGAGGTGGTGCGGCTGCTGCTGGATGTAAGTCTCACAGTGTTTGAAGATCTGTATCACCTTTATTTTTTTCTAAATAAATTCTACACTATATATTTCCTGTAAAACCATAGCTCTGAAAAAAGTCACATCTGGTGTCGAAAGTTTGCTTCTTCAGTTTGACATCTGGGCTACAGTACTGTGCAAAACAACTCTGAAAATAATATATAAAAAATGACAGTGAGCGCTTTTGCACATACATATTTCTAAACCAAAAGAGTAATTACCAATAACATTCTACTGTAAATAGTGGTGTTATTGTCAGTAAATGTCAGTAAGTGTGTTCTTATGGAATCCAGTATTACTGTAGTTTCATCAGAAACCTGGTTTGACTCGACCAGTCTTTCATTAAATTAAATCAGGAGCTGCTGATGGAGTCTCACAATCCAAACAACGCCTGGTGGAACCGATGAGGAATCTGGAACTGAAACTGTGTTCTCCTCACCAGCTCACACAATATCAGCTACTTTTAACAACAAAAAAACACCCGATTTTCTTATTTGTTTGCATGTTAACATGTCACACACCCAAACTTTGTCACACACCTTTACATTGGTGCCTGAGACTTTTGCACAGGACTGTACAAGGCGGTTGTCCATTTCTATCAGGTTTCAAAAACCAAATAACTTTCAGATTAATTAGCAAATTTTTCTATGAACCGTAATAAAAACTGTTTGAGGAAACCCCCACAATTTCACAGGAACCGCAAAGGTCCTCCGGATTTTTTTTTTCATGGCAGTATATAATTTTTCATGCATTTAGTGCATTATAATTTAGAAAAATGCAATTTACTAGTCACATTTCCATAAAGTACTTGAACAGTAGTTGTAATACTGTGGAGAGAACACATAGAATGCATGTCTTGGGATGGTGAAATACCGCTGTACTCTTTGAAAGTAGTAATATTTATTTATCCTTGCTGCTGATTGGTTGCTGCTCTGTGACGCATCTCTTGACAGATACAGTCCAGCATTCCAACATCAGAACAGTTTCCCACGTGGAGCATTTTTAAAAACGTATTAAGCTGATTTTAAAATGAAATAAAAGTGTTCTGGGGGCATATGTGGGGTGTAGACCATACAAATGTCACAATTCGGGGGTGCTCTTGTTTGATTTGCCTTCCAGGCTGGAATTGATGTGAACATTCGGAACACATATAACCAGACAGCTCTGGACATCGTGAATCAGTTCACCACCTCCCACGCCAGCAAGGACATCAAACAGCTTCTACGAGGTAAAGCCTGTGTGATTAAAAAATAATAATAATTTTCAGACCTATATGCACCTATGGAACGCTTTTATCACCTTTTCTTTTTTCTGCTTGTTTTCCTCTCTAGCTTGCCTTTTCTCCTGTCTGTTTACATTGGGTGTGTATAATGTGGCGAATAGTTTTTATATGATAATGTATTTGTGGTGTATGTTTTTAAAAAATATTTAAGTGAGTGTTGTTGGGGGTGGAGGAAAGGAGTGTATAGTGCCAAGTGTATGAGCATGTTTATACTGACAGACCTTGGTTTGCTCTGTAAGGGGACTGAGTGGGCAGAGAGGAACTTAAAGCTATAATTCACTAGGCAGCTGCAGCTCTCTATTATACACTCTGTTCTTTTCCACAAAAAGGTGTGTGTGTGTGCGTGTGTGTGTGTGGGTGTGCACGCAGTAGCAAGGTACATGAGAGCTTGCTGCTGGCTTTAGGAGTGTGTGTGTGTTTGTGTATTTATGTGTGTGTTTGTGCGTTTATGTGCATTTATATGTGTTTGTGTGTGTGTATGTAGGTGAGTGTGCAGTAGCAAGGGACATGAGAGCTTGTTGCTGGATTTACTGTGTGTGTGTGTGTGTTTGTGTGTGTGTGTGTGTGTGTGTGTGTGTTTGTGTGTGTGTGTGTGTGGTTTTTTTTTGTTGTATATGTCTGAACTTATTGTTGAAAATCAAATTTCCTCATAGTAATAGAAAAACATTTGTAAAACTCTGAACCATTTTGTTTATATTCATGCTGTTTCCACAAAAGCAGATTTGGAATGGCTTACTGAGTTTAGAATTAGGCTAAAGTGTAGGTATAGTATTGCTAAGCCACAGTATGACTTAAGTCCTGGAAGTCCTCACAAATATTCGAATACTGAACGTTTGTGTGTGCTCATGTGAGTGACTCCAGCCATTGCGGCCTTCTCTGTAATCCAGCCTTTGAAGTCCTAAAGGCATGAAGGGCTAAAGCGGCCCGGCCCACTGACCTGCTTTTCAAGAGCCCGTGACTTTACAGTCTAAGTGATTGTATGGTTATTTGTTTGTCCTTCATGCCTGAACTGCTTGAACTAAATGAGACAAAACCTCTCCTTACAGACTTGGTATGGCCTGTGCTGTACTGTGTCAGTTACGTAGTCCGAGAACACACTGCTAGTGCTGCTACAGATAAATATTGACACCCTGAGGGCAGTCAGATCCTAGTGCGGAAAGAAGACTTTTGACAGAGCTCTTTTATGATTGCATAGGACATTTGACTGAAGTGTTTGTCTTTCCTCAGAAGCCACTGGAGTTCTTCAGGTGAGGGCTCTGAAAGACTACTGGAACATTCATGACCCCACTGCTCTCAACATCCGTGCTGGTGATGTCATCATGGTGGGTGATACTATATTTTAGTGCTGTTTGTGAATGTGTGTGAGTGTGTGCGTGTGTGCGCATGTGTCTTATTGATCTACTGGGAACCTGGACAAGGCCATTCCAAGGACTGTTTTATGTGTATTCAAAGTCACATTTAGATTCACAATTCTTTATCACATATGCAGTTATTCAACTACAACATGTAGTGAAATGTAGTGAAGACGATATACGAGATATAATGTGAATGACCCCCCCCCTTATGGTCCAATAGCACCTGTGTATAATGAAAAACCACCCTCTAGCATTAACATATATATATATATATCTCGCAGGGGTTAAGTTCCAAGAGCACCCGCGTATAGTGAAACAACCTGTTGTTGTGATGTGGTAAAAAAAAAATGCCTAAAATGCCTATATTTACAGTGTAAACCCTAAATATATCCCCAGCTATGCTTTCATTTCATTTTGAACCATGTATAGACTGTACTGTAATTCATGCATGGATGTTTTCTGTGGTATACACTGCCGTTTTCATTGGTATAAGTAGGTAAATACAGTAATAAATCCATTTAATTTACAGTAATAAATATACAGGGCTTTAAGACGAGCGAAACAAAAAACACAAAAACAATCGAGGCGGAAAGTTTAAAATGAAATTAAACTGTGCAAATGTGCTAGAGCATGTACTGAACAATGCAGTGTGCTAGTTGCTAATAATGTACATAGACATAAATGATAGGTGTAATATTTTATCCAGTGCAACACATCTTCTGTGTGGGTCCTTTCCTTCCTACTTATTCTCACTTCTGTTAAAGACTCTTGTTTCTGTCATTGCCCTCAAGCACTTTGGACACTCACAGGATTTCAGTCCCAGACCAGAAAGTTTTGCCGGAAATGTTTGGACACAGTATACACAACACATTACACTTCCAATGGAGCGTAGCTGCGGTGCACTAATAGACCCAGAGCTAGAAATGTTTAGAAGTATGTTGAACTACAGTGATGTACTTGCTGAATGTGTCATGCAGATTAATCTGACTGGAGCTTCTTTTTTTACATAGTATGCAAGAGGTTGAAGGGTGGGCATTTGCCTGGGCAACCTTAGCCCTGTCCTGTGCACGTCCCTGATGGAAGAAATATTATTTTCTCTCTGTCATATCGTTTCACCTGCTTTTGATTGGCAGGTGCTGGAGCAGCACATGGACGGCCGCTGGAAGGGCCACATCCACGACAGCCAGAGAGGAACGGACCGTGTTGGTTATTTTCCTCCGTCCATAGTGGAGGTCATCAGCCGGCGGTCTGGTGCGTCCTGCTGTATCCCAGCACCCCCAATAACACTAACTTCTGTCTGTATTGGATGGTTTTCTCACCACTATTTAATGTCTCCCTGAACTGTTAACACGCTCGTTTACACAGTTACATCATTTTTTCAGCCTGCCGAGAGTTTGCTTTAATCGTGTGTTTTTTTTTTAAAGGTATAAAAATGTACGGGTTCGTTTTAATCTAAAACAGGTTAAATTCCACTTACTCAGAACAAAACATGCTCTAGAATCTTTTGGATTACTGGTGTCATATTACCTCTTTTGCTTCAGCAGATCAGATTAAGTTAAGCTGCTCAGACACTATTAAACCTTTTTTAAAGCACCTGTCCTTTCTCACCAAAGTTCATTTTCATGTTTTCATATTTTAGTACTAGTGGTATCACATGGTTAAAAAATGTACTTAATCAATTGCAAACTCTCTGATTAATTAATTAGTTAATCGCACACATATTGCCATAAAACATAAAAAATTCAATTAATTGTGTCATATGAGTGAATGAATGATCAGCATTACAGACTTCATTTTGCAACCCTTTCTACAATGTTCATGTTCAGTAATGATCACAGCAATCAAAAATATGACCTAATATGCTGAGGGGAAAATGCTTCATTTAAGTTTATACAGTTCGCGTTAAAGTCAGGTTCTAACACTGAGAAATGCAACAGTGAAGCAGGGGGTTCTGATGATTCATGCTACTCTGGAAAAATGCTGAGGTAACACATATTTATGGGTGTGGCTCGGGAACTGCGCATGCGCAGAAGGGCACAGTAGCACATCTGGATGGGTAGCAGGTTTCCACAGAACACCAGACCGGTTTAAAGTCACGTGCTGTGATTAATCATCATTCATTTTTTTAACGGAGTGTTTTTTGGAAACTTTCATTCATGACACCTGTTAAATACATTAGCCAAATTGTTAGTTCTATCAGGCTGTGGTAGTCGAGGTGTCTTGTTTCGTCCTCTCTCCGTCCCCCTGCTTTCCGTGTCGCTTCACATCATCTAATACAACATTAATTCCTAACCCCCCCATCTGCTTGCATTAACCCCCCCGCTCCTGTGCTGTGTGTGTGTGTTGTCCTGTAGGGGGCACCCTCTCGCGGCACTGCTCTCTGCCCTGCCAGAGGCAGCAGCAGCTCTCCAGAGCGCCCCTCGCCTCCAGTCTGAGTGTGAGCACCTCCGTCACCCCCCAAACTGATGACTCCTACACCCTGTATGCCCCCAACCCCCACCTGGCCTTGCCCCATGCCAACAGCCTGAGCATCAATTCAGGTACACGCTCTCACACGCAGGGGTTCACGCTGATGGACACACGGACACTGCAGTTGCCAGTTTATTAGGTTCACTTGCCTTACATACTCTCAGTACTCAGTCATGTTTAGGACCAAATCCGAATCACATTTATTGGCCGAAAATGTGAGTGAGCACAAAAACTGAATTTATATAAATATAAGAAAGTAAAACACATGTACAGTATGTGTCATTACATATTCTTGTTTTATACATATTCTTGTTTTACACTGCGTGTGTTTGAGAGACCCCAGTGACCAGAATCAAATTCTTTGTCTGTTTGGCCAATAAACGTGATTCGGATTCTGATATTTTTCAGGCCTTTCGTAAATCATAGGATATGCAGCAAGGCTGTGTTCCTTGTGCCAGTAGAAATGTGCCATAGCAGTGACTCTCATCCATCACCTGAGTACCTGGTCAGCTGTAGTCTTTTAGTATTAATGGACAGAACAGCAGGAAATTCTGCAGCAACAGCTGGGCCATAATGCTACCAAATGCACCGTGTGTTTGATGTGAATGGGATGGTAAAACACTGTACCTAATAAATGGCAACTTGCAGTATCTCACCTGGCCTGCAGATGGTGTTGCATTTGTTCAGATAAAAACTCTGCAGGATCCACACCATGTCCTACACTTTCAACACGCACTTACCTCCCCCCAAACTACCCACCCAGAGGCAGATAGGCCGCTGGCCCATGCAGTGTTTGTGTCTGCTAGGTGGGCCACCCAGCAGCCTTTCGCAGCCCTCCCTGCCCTGCCTCGAAGACGTCTGGGTTCTGAGGAACTCCTGCAAGGGTAAGAACTGATGACGCCCCCCCCCTCTAATGGCTGCAGAATGGCTGGTAAACACAACCAGCAGTGGAGGACATCAGCGCTGCTTGAGCATCTCTGGCTGATTGGCTTTTTTACCATCCCTGTGGCAAAAACATTTGAATGAAGACTGAGCTTTGTGTTTGTAGAGTTACCACTGTTTGTGAACAATAACCCCACCGTGCCTCTCACCACTGCCCTCACCCCACCCCTCTGATCCCAGCCTGCCTCGCCTCGCCGCACCTCGCCTCATCTTCTCCCTGACACAGTGGACGGTGCCCCTAATGGCCCCCTGCGCTCAGGCTTCTCTGACTGGCCTGACTGAGACTCTGTTTGACTCTTTGACGGGCCTCTCGGACTGAGACAGCGGGGTGGCTCCCTACTATAAATCGAAACATTAGCAATTGTGATCTGACAGATTGTAACAGATTATCAGTAGGAAGTCAGCTAAAGCAAGTGAAAAGATTGAAAAGATGTGTGCAGCTTTCAGAATTCTTAGATGTATGTTTGGTGTCTGAAGTTTGCTTCTTTAGGTTTTCTCTCTGAGGCTAAAAGAAATGGCGCGTATTAACTACTGAGCCCTTTAATGGAAATTGAAAAAACCTGTGCACACAACACACTTCCTGTCTGCACACAAGATATTTTAGCATGAACATGAACTTGCACTAAAATGTTCTCATGCTCAAATGAATTTTTCCACAGATGCGGGAAAAAATAAGTGACCACTGAGTAAATGTTCAGTTTCTGAGGTTTTGTCTTTTCTAGGTTCAAGTATTGAACTGAACTGCTTTGCCTTAGTTTTTAAAAAAGTGCTGAAAGTATTTCTCCAAATAAAAATGTTGTTCGTAAAGCCTCGTTTTAAAAGAAATGACAAAACATCAAAATAATCTAAATTATACATTTTTACAGAACTTGAGTAATTTAAGGAAAACAAATCTCTTAAACAAAATGTCAGTAATGACCTTTTCTGGTCGGATTCCCATCCAGTTAGTCTCATTGTGAGAGGAGAGTATCAATTACTGCAGTGTTTTTATACTTTTCCTCATTAAATAAGATGTGATTCAGGTGATCACAGATCAGTCCCTCATAAAGCAGAATGAGGTGCTTGTGTAGGAATGAACACAAGGCATGGAATGGTTCTCAAACTCATAGAGATGCTGATTTCAAAATAATCTGCTGTGTTCTCTTATTTGTTATGGAGCTGTATACATATATATTCAGGGTCTTTTCATTTAAAAGCTAAAGATGCAAACTTCTGACAAGCGACAGAAGCCAACAGATTAATTGTGTTTGGGGAAAGGGGGAAATTGCAAAAAGTTAACTATCTTCTTACTGTTGTGTGTCCCCTGCAGCAGGAGACAGGAACAGTGTGGGCAGCACTGGCAGCGTTGGGAGCACAAGGAGTGCCGGCAGTGGGCAGAGCACCGAGAGCAATAGCGCCCCCAATGGCCTCCACCTGCACCCAACTAACCCCGATTCCAACAAGGTTGAATTGAGTGTCAGCCCAGTTTTTAATATACTGACTCCTTTTCTTTTCTAAAACAGACTTTCCTAGTCAGGCTATTTAAGATTAAATTAGCATTCAGCAGTACAGTCGACCCCCGCAAAGTCACGGTTCAGAGTTCATAGCCTCAGCCGTTCGCAGATTTCCTCTGTACTTTTTTGTTTGTTTGTTTACTTGGGGAAATTATTTTTATGCATTTTATTTACTAATTTTGTAAGATAAATATTAAGGTGAGTGCAGATAAAATTCCATATCAAATATATCTCTATACGTTTTTTTGTACTGTCAAGAGAACACAAAGCCATCGTATACTGGCTGCTGTCCTGTGATGCATCTGGCAGATAACGTCCAG
>JBBMFX010087349.1:0-10073 GCA_037832545.1 Rhabdalestes septentrionalis
TGTGTATATATATATATATATATGTGTATATATATATATATGTGTATATATATATATATATGTGTATATATATATAATGTATTAATTTACCATGCTGTGATAGTCTAAACAGTTAGTGTATGATCCTAAACAGACTACACTCATTCTGACGATGATTTCAGTTGTTTCAGTTGGCATTAGTCAATCATGGATTTTCATTCTGAGACATTTTTCAGAATCTTAACTCTTACAATCACGCCACATGTGTTCTTGACCTCAGTTGGCCTGCTTAAAATGTGAACTTTCCCTTTATGGTATCCCCTTTATTTCGAAAGTAACTGGTTTATTTGGTCGTATTTCTTTTTTTCCCATTTTACCCAGTTTTCTCCAGTTCTCACTAAAGTTTTACTTCAATCTGAAATTTGGATCAGAACCCAAGATTAGTCCAGCTCAGTCCAGTTCACCAGGTTTTGAGCCCAAGCCTGACCCGAACCCAACAAAATGAAATCAAAACAGAAGATAAACCTGGACATCACAGACAGAAATCAAGAAAAAATCTGTATAGCTGGCGAATGTGTCTGAGGGAAAAATAAAATAGGGAGGAATAACAGAAAGGCAGGCCAAAATTTGTTAGAATGGTGTGAGAAACCTGATCATGAAATATGTATCATGAAATCTGACAAACACCTAGAAAATGATGTTTAAAAATAAATTACGTAATCACCATTTCATCCCGTTTTCTTCAAGCCAAATCGAGTTGCAAACAGACTCTTTAAATATTTTTTATTTCTGGGACTAAACAAATATTCAGGGAAAACGAGACTATTTAAAAAATATAACATTCCATTTTTTCCCATTTTCAAAGATGCCCTTAACATTTCATTTGTAAATTTGTTTATTTAAGTGTTGTCAGAAGAGATGGGTCTTCACTGTGCTCATGTGAAGACAGTAATGAATTCGCCTGTTTGGACATTATTGGAAAGTGAGTTGTACTTGAGGCTCAGAGGGCTTCAGGCATGTTTTGGGATCAGGCTATCTGGTAAAAAGGTGCAGGTCTATTGTGGGCATTGCAGAAGAACATAATTGCGTTACATCTATTGAGGGCAAGTGATTGAAATAGTAACAGTTTAGCTTCCTTGAAGAGAAAGCATCAAATCCTTTGCATGCTGAAGAGGAGAACCCTGCATGAGTACAGCAGCAGAGAATGATCACTAATCATTCAGAGCTACACCAATCTTTTGAGTATTTTTAAATGGAATAACAGCAGAGATATGTAGAGAGATGATACAGCCACAGTTCATCTCTAGAGAAGTATAGCTGCTTGGTCTTGCTGTGGTTAAACTTGTGTGACTTGTGTGCTGCATGTGAAGCAAACATGCCTCGATGTAAGAAGATATCTTAACAAGTGTGTGATGGTTTATGCATGTGCTCTGCGTTCCATTAAGTGTTTCTTGATGCCCCTGGTCCTGAGCTCTGCTTTTGTTTGTGTTACGAATCTGCCAGACTGAAAACTTCAGAGCAGAACAAGTTGCTCATGTGATTTTATATTAGTTGATAGAGGCACAGTTGATAAAGGCCTATCAGAGTATTGGGAAATGCCATGTACTTTTTCCATATTGGTAAAGCTGAAAGTGAGAATTCTTGATGATTCAGTGGCCTAAATATAGCTTGCTGTCTTTTGTTGGAAACTGTGATAACATTCAAACAGCACAATACAAGTATTGTTGAACCCTACTTGTGCATTGATTTTATTTGAATTGTAACATATCACCAGATCAATAACGAGTACAGCTGTGAGATTATATAATCATTGGGACAGCCACTGCAGTTGCTAAGATTATGATGTTTCCATCCTCCAGAAAGAGTAGAAAAACACACTGTTTCCAGTCTCTTTTTATCTTCTCGCCAATATGTCTTGAAACTAGTCTTTTGAAAATTACAGCTGAAAAATGGAAAATGGTTCCTGACTTGGTTGTACTGATCTCAGAAATTTTTGTCAAGTCCAAGGCAGGGACAAGTCAAGGCCAAGTTCAAAGAGGTTCAGGTCCAAGTCAATGCTGAGTCCAAATATTTGAGCTCACCAAAATTGTGTCTGTGGTCAAAATGAGAATGATGAGCATGGGAGGCAATATGGCATAGGACTGTTTGCAACTGTCAATTCCTGTTCTTCATATATTTTAAACTGCCTGTTTTCAGAAGAAGTTGGCTTATTTAAGAAGCAGTTTACTTAATGAAGGAAGAGCTACTTGAGAAAAAAAACAACTTTCTTTTGTATAGGTAACTGGCCTCAGTTGAGCCCTGCTCAAAAAGTAGCCAAAGACAAGTCCAAGACCACAGAACAACATTTTGTCTGGTGTTCATCCCTTAAACCTTGAACAAAATCTTGAACATTAATAGAACATTAACAGTTCTTCTATGACACTGATGAAAAAAAGACACCTTTATTTTTAAAGATGAGGGTAGACTGCAATGCTGGTCAACGTTACTAGTTGAAGTGTGCTGGTAAAGAAAGCAACAAAGGCAAACACAAGCACACACTGTATACAAACACACAGTTCAACCTTTTCAATTGATTTCCGCTTTCAACAAAACCAAAAGCGAATGATGCCCTGAAAAGTGGAGAAGGGAAAGTTAATGGTTAATCTGAGGTGATGACAAAAAAGGAAAGAGCAAAAAAAAAAAGAAAAGAAAAGAAAGAACCTTGAGACATAGAGGGAAGGGACTTACGGAGAAGCAAGCAAGGGGCCCCCCCAAAACGTTGGAAATTTACAGCCTACGCTGGCCATTTTGTGAGTGTTGCTAACCAATACTTCCAGTAAGTAGGATGAAAGACATGCTTGTTCAGATTTTGATACTCTGTTGTACAGAATGCTACTGCCTCTTGAATGAAGACAGCAAGAAAACAGGGTTTCTGAAGTCATCTGGTACTGAATCGAAAATGCTCGCATGTGTAAAATGTACGTTCCAGCCGGGTAATAGTTGCGCCCTCCCCAGACTTGTGTGTAACCAAAAGATGATATCACTTCCTATTTTTCACTCAGAGGGCCGTAGCAAGCATGCAAATGACATGTGTTCACGTCTGTTAGGTTTACGTAAATGTTTTAATTCCCCTGCAAATGATGTGGGCTCCGACACTCATTGACTTATAATGAAACTGGGACTCTTATCTTCTGAAACATGAGAGATCAAATATCTAGGAGAACGAAAAACACGCGAGATATGCTGATGAAATACATGGCAGTAATCATTGGACAAAAAACAAAAAGCAGGACAAAGTACACCGAAATGTCCTTATGCCTGTAGGCTGGTCTTTCCCCAAGACCACTATATGTTCTGGAAATGCAGCAGCATGGGGGGAGTCCACAAACACTCAGGAAAACACCTGCCACGCAAACACACTCAGCCGTGACCTTATTAACTCACACTGTGCTCCGTAAGTTAAACACACTTCTACTGCATCTGTGTCACAGACCTAAATGTGAAAGTGTTGGGTATTCACAACCTCTAAACCTGACTGAACCCTACTGAGGTCACTTTATTCTAGTTATCTTAAAAATGTACTAAAAAAAGGTTATGCTCATAGAGGGATATGTAATAAAATATTTCTACAACCTTGTTGTTCAATGATGAATTCAATCGATGCTGCACTCAGTAATGTGGCAGCTTAACAAATAGAAAGGAGCAATCAGACATTGTTATACATGATAAAATTCTGAATCCAGTACAGTTTAACAGCAACTGCCACAAATGATGAAAAAAACATGGCAAAACAGGTAATGAGATTCTTGTCAGATCACATTCTAGTGCCCATTTCAAACGTGTATATAAAGATTTCAAATATAAAATCTAATGTGTTAATCCCGGATGCATTCTGTGGGGATGAGAGCAGGCCACTGCAGTTCCTTCACATCAAACTTGTCAAAACTTGTATTTTAATATTAAAATTCTATTAATAACTAGACAGAATTTCTGCAGAGAAAATTCAGTGCTTGCTCAGATGCAGAACACAGCATTAATGTTAGCATAAGTGTTAGCATAGCATCACTGTAAGCATTAGCATTAATTTAGCATTAGCATAGCATTAACATTAGCATAAGCATTAATATTGTGTTAGCATTAATATATCATTAGCATAACATAAGCAAAGCATTAGCGTGAGAGTGTGTCCCAATACTTTTGTCTACATAGGTTTTTGCGACAGCTCTGTCCCAATACTTTTGGCCATATTGTTTTGTTTAAACAGGTGTGTCTTTGGGCTGTGGCCTGAGGTCACATGTGAAGTTTCATAAGGTTTGGTCACTGTGGAGCCTGAAAATTTCTTCTTTTCAAACCGCATTCATTTCAATGGGGTTAAAAATGAACGGAAGTGAATGAGGGAGAAAAGTGATGAGCGAAAGACAAGGAGTGTTGGTCATAAGCGACTGCATTTGTGTGTCGGGGAAGTTGGCCTTTGGTTGGTTTCGGATGAAGCGTGTCCGAGCATGAAGATCTGAAATTTCAGGGTGCCAATTCTTTTGCAAATCATTTTCGCCAGAAAAACAGGAATAACTAACTAACGTGTTGGCGAGGCAGAAAGCTGTGAACAAGCACGCTATTCCAAATCGGGCCCGACGTTTCAGAGTTGGAACAGTGTCTCTATCTCGAAAGCCCTGCGAGGTAATTAATGTAATTCGTGTTACATAACAATTACGGCATATTTATGGCATTTGGAAGACCCCCTTGTCCAGAAGGACATACAATCATTAGTTACAGGGACAATCCCCTTGGGGCAACTGAGAGTTACATGTCTCACTCAAGGACACAATGGTAGAAAATGGTCCTGAAACGTTGTGGTCGTCTTTACCCACCATCCTCAGTTAACCCCACTGGTTTAATTGTTCATCAGCAAATGATATGTACAGCAGATTGTCAAAGCAAAAAACCTGCGATGCTTACAACTGCAAAATGAACTGAAATTAACCTAATTGTCAAATAGAATAAAACAATCACTTGGAAATGGATATTTAAAAATATATTTTTGTCCCATATTTACACATTACAAAAGACCTGTTCTGGCAAACCTTAACCCAAATAATAATATGCATAATACACTTTCAGCTTATTTATCTGTAATGTAGAAGAGGATCTCTGGTAATCAGCACCAAACAGTAGGTTTGACCTCCACCTTGTGTGCAAAATGGCCTCTTTCTGTATATATCCTCAGTCAGGGTGGGGCGTCCGTCTAAAGGAAGAGGGTGTGGAAAGTAAAGTCATATCATGGCCTCTTCGGTTAGCACACACAAGAGAGCAGTGGTTTCTCTCAACCCCAACAAAGCGTACGTCTCCGCAACCCGCGGCTGATGGATTAAATTTACTCCCGCGGCTCAGAGAAGCGTGGGTGGACTTTAGCCAGAGACAAAGGGAAAGAAAGCGAGTTAGGGGAAAAAGAGGAGAGTTTGACAGCACTACATGTGACGAGTCAGGGCAATGACATTTAAGGATCAAAGTGTGCTTTCTTGTAAAGGGTTTCATGACGTTAGAGATTGCCACTTGATATTTGAGCTCTGCAAAGGTCATATTAAATGTGCAAATATGGCTTCTGTGGTAAAGTTTTGGGGAGAGTTGTGGCAAGTACAAAATGGCTTTTTTTTATGGAATCCACGCAAACACTGATGTTGGATTGCATCGGCTGTGGTTTTATGTTCAGACTGCAGCTGTATTTCAGCCACGTTGACAGTTTGATGCAGGCAGCACTGCGGTGTTAAATCAGTTATGCCTTGGCTCACTGGAAAAAATTCATCATAATTTAATGTGTTGAGTCAAATCCAGCAACGATGGGGAAAAAAATAACTTGGCAGAAGAGCAAATGTTCAATTAAAGAATCTCATTTAGAGGAAGACTTCTCACATTCCACTAAACATGTGCAATATGAGTGGAGTTTTTTTTTTGTCTTATCATAGGTGTCTCATATTTCTAAGAAATGTAATTGCTCTAAGTTAGAGAGAAGGGATAAAACAAAAATTGAAAGCAAGGTGAGTAAAACTGATGATGAGAGGCAGCAGTTACACTTTTGCAAACTACTTTCACTTTGGTTTTGAATGGAATGGAGAATTTCTTAGTCAGAAGAAACTCTCGTTTCTCACCTCAAAAGTGGCAGGTGGGTCTCCCTGAAGACCCAAAGCGGGTCAATGAGCTCGTGCAAGGGAGAGCAAGAGCTTATTTGCATAAGCGTGAAACAGAAACCGTTACGGCATGTCCGTTTCAAGCCCCGCCCCTCCGTAATGAGGCCCTTTAATACATCCATTCACAATCTGTGGGAAGCGCAGACCTGCATCCATTCAAGCATCCTTGGCCAGCTCACATTTCCTGATATTGTATGGCTATAATTACACACAATATAACATACTGTGTTTTTACTGTAGATTAATTTTTGCTATTGTAATACTGCATTGTCCTCACTGGGGTGGAGAGAGGTGGTCACTTCCAGGGGTGTTCAGTTAATTCACTACATTAACTGAAGAAAATTATAGACACTCCTGCTCAACTACAAGTTGAAGTCGTTCAGTTATATTTGCATTTGCATTCATTGCTAGATTACTTGCTTTTAAAACTACTTAAGTTACTTCAAGTTACATTTTCCTGTCTGTTTCCTGTTTAATTTTCATTTTTTTCAAATGTAACTGTTTTTAACTGACTTACCACAGATGATGTCCATGATTCCCATTTAAAAGACGCTGTACAACTTCAGTTAAATAAGCCTTAAATGAACTCAGATTGTTGCTGCTCAGGTCATGATGTCTAGATTCGTTTTATTTCTGTTACAAAGCAGTGCCTAAAATGTGAAACAGCTGGATGACCTCTACACCCCCATCCTTTTTGGGCGTTTGTCATGTTGCTGGTAGAGTCTGACAGCATAAATTTCTTAAAGGACTATAGTTGGTAACAGAAACAGCATTTGCACCACCTATTAATATGCATCGCCAGCGAACTCCCAACTGTCCAAGCTGGTTTCCAAACTAATTGGATCCTGTAGGCGTTCATGAACTGCGTTAACTGCGGCAGTGTGGTCTGCCCCTCTGACCAGAACCGTCACACCTTCACAAAAATATAGCTCTCATGTCACATATCAGCAGCGGTGAATATGATTGAGCAGTGAGCGTTACATCGATACCACCCACCACAAAAAGTGCACATGAATGTTTTGGCACCCAGTACATTTGAAAAGCAGATGAGACATAAACCTGTTTCCAGATAAACAGGCAAATTCACAAAAATAAATAAAAAGTCACTTGACCAACCATTGCATTAAAACTACAAAAGCTACAAGCATAAAAAATCATATAGAATGTTTACTAGAGATCTGATTGGTAATATGGTTATATGCTTGGTCAATTTTATTTCAAATTCACATCATTGCCAGCTGGATCACCCTTGTTAGCTCTCAGGCTGGACAGAGAATTGTTGTGTCAGGAAAATAGATCAGTTTAGAATGGTTTAATACAACACAAATATTTCTTCTTTCAAAAATGCTCTTTTGACGAACATTTATATGCCACATTAGTAGCCATCACCACAAGCGTCAAGTTTTACTGTTCCAGATCATGTGGTAGGATGGTTAGTGAAGAAAAGCCATGGCTTTGAGTCCCAGGCTGCCAGAGGGGTACTCTTGACCAAGGTACTGTTTACGTTTGTGGCATTTAGCAGAGGCTCTTATTCAGATGTACCAGCAAAGTTACACACCAAAACAAAGCCTGTCAAAAAGAAACAAGTCCTCACACACTGCTCCCTGGGCGCTGTGTTCATGGCTGCCAGCGGCTTCACATGGAGAATGGGTTAAATACAGAGAAAGAACTTCACAATGTACATACTGTGTGATTTGGGTACAGAGACTGATATAATCTCATCTTTTCTGAATAAAAAAAGCACAATGATCCTTATTATGTGCTATATTTAATCTCCATGTTCATTTACATGCTGAAACCCTGAGAGCTCCTTTGGAATGGTCCCTTGTGGTCATATTTGATTTGTTGAAATATAAAAATGTTCATTCAGTTCTAAGATAGTAGGGTAAACAAGAAGAATATGAGATACATAAACAAATAAACAGAAGGGCAGCACTGTGGTTGACACAGTCACCTCTCAGCAGAAAATGTTGGCTCCAAAGCCATGCATGTCAGGTGAATCAGGATGCTAAATTGCCCCTAGGTGTGAGTGTGTTTGTTTGTGTGCTTGTCCTGCGATGGACTGCAACCTGTCCAGGCTGTTTCGCCCCATGAGCACTTGGAAAGGTTCCAGCATGACCCTGGTAAGGGCAAGTGGCTCAGATAACAAATAAATACTGTGATTGTATATATACACAATATGAGTCATTCCTTAATCACGTCTTGCTACACATCATCATAAAATTATACATGTGTAATTACAATTATACTTATATTCCAGTCCCTCAATATCTAGCACTCTCCCTAGGGTCAAGAAATCAGAATCGGACTACATTTAATAATCAACTGCTGTTTAGCCCCTTGTTGCACTTTGATAAAGCCCTTTAGATCGACCTCATTTTTAACCTTAGCATACATAACAGAGATCTTTCAATGAGATTTAAAAGCTCTCCGTTAGAAGATTTGGAATTATGGTCTTTCTCAGCCGCAAGAACTTGCCATCTGCCGGGTCCATCTGTTTCAGTGCGCAAGACTTTCTCTTCCAATATTCCTTTTAGAATGGCGCCCCCTGCTGACCTACCGGCCCCAATAGAAAATCAAACAATCGATTAACACAACCAAGAGCAATACATTATACATTACTTCTTCACTTACAAGTATAGAAACACTGTTGTTGTCATATAAGTGGAAATGCCAATTATACATCGTAGGGTTGGTTTCACAAACAGGATGGTAAAACAGATTATTAAGACACTTTATAACCCAAAGAGAAACATGGCCACCTGTTGGTTATGGATGGCAATTACTACGAAATAAAATGTATTTAAATTTCGTTTATTCCGATCTTAATTTACCTCTGAAAATTCACCAACTCCCCCAATTTGAATTAAGTGGCCCTTAATTTGTAAAACCAACCCTTTAATTTTACCTTAAAATTACATTTAAGGCATGAGTGTGAAATCATCTTAAATTTAAGGCATTAATTCAGGGTGTTTTGAACAAGGGCACCTTTGCCCTTTAATTTGTGAACTGTTTCCCAGAATTTTCCTTTCATTCCTGTATAAAAAATAAAGGGAACATGTAAGGTCATTTTAAGGGGTAAAATTAAAGCATCTGGTTTTAAAATGAATGGTGTGAACACACTCCCTACAAAACATTCCAAGAGCAGTGAATGTTTCATTTCAGTTTTTCAAGCATTTAGAAAATTGTTGAATGTATTTCTGCTCTATTTCAGCACTCATTCTTCAGATCATCCTTTCATTTTGGGTTTACCAACAACGTGGGACTTCAAACTGCCGAATACCTTCATCTCAGTGACTGTGACTCATAGGAACCCAGTGGTGCTATAGTTGTGAAAGAAACAAGAACAGAGTTGCAGAAGGAAAAAAAGGTCAAATAAAACTAGAAAAATGTATATTGAGTAATTTCAGCACTCATGGGTGCAAATGATGTTTCCTTGTGCACCTAAAGGGCTCAGTAACGTGAGAAAAAGAAAAAAATGCTTGATATCACGATAATTGGGTGATAAAATCACAAACAGGATACCTTTGTTGGCTTTCTCTGCCTTGTGGTAACTTTGCATATTAACTGATGATGATTAAAAAGCACCTCAGAATTTTCAGAGATATATACAACTGACCGTGTAATGTGGGTTTTTGGGTTTTTTTCCTACCAAAAGGTGCCTGACTTAAGCTCTTTTACTGCTGTCATTATCAGTTTCCATTCAACTGTATTTGCGTGTACCTTCACCTGCTGTAGCAAAGTGTGTTGTAAAAGTGAAGCTGCATTTTGTTCTCATGGGGACCAGTTTTGGATTTAAAAATAAGGGAAATTTTCCGGCATCCGCCGCAAGCCGTTCCCCCCACCCACCCACCCATTTTTGTAGCCTTTTGTCGCTTGTAGTAGTTTTGCGACGGTGCCTAACGCAACGCCGCTAGCGCGATAGGCAACACC
>JBBMFX010087360.1:0-10072 GCA_037832545.1 Rhabdalestes septentrionalis
CTCTCTCTCTCTCTCTCTCTCTCTCTCTCTCTCTCTCTCTCTCTCTCTCTCTCTCTCGCTCTCTCTCTCTCTCTCTCCTGTATACACACCCACACACTGTCAGTCTACAACCTAAACAGTTTTCTTTCCCATCCATGTACAATATATCAACTGTATCTAAAGACTGAAATCTTAATAACTATCTCTCAAACTTTCATTAGACATGAGACAGGAGGTTGAGATAGACAGTGTTCCAACGGAGGAGCCTTCAGCAATAATCCAGTTCATCCATCATTCCAACACACAGATGTTCAACATCCTGAAGAAGACAGAGGCACAGTGTTCCCACATTTCTAGAACATACAGCATTGGACAGAGTGTTGAAAAGAAAGATCTGCTGGTGATTGAGTTTTCAAACAACCCTGGAGAACATGAATTACGTAAGTGAATCCTACAGAATCAACAGTAATATCGTTGTTAATAACTGCTGGGACACTGTTAATAAATACTTGGGTAAAAAATAATTGGATGCATACATGGTTCTTTATGCAGTTTTTTTCTATGATGCGAACCTGTTGTAAATGATTCTGTAAATAACTCTTTCAATGGTTCTGTGTGTAGCACCAAAGGGTTTCTTGTATTGTTAAAGTCAAATAATGTTTTTTTTTATTACGTAGCCCATTTTCCTAAGAGAGCTTGCTAAAAATCAGACCATTCAGTTAAATGCTGAGCACACAAATGCCACAATGGCTTTTCCAGAAAAGGCTACCATATCTGTTATCCAGTGTCTCTTCACTCACCACAGACTTCTTTCCCCATGAAAACTGCTTCTGCTTTATTTTCTTGTTTGGCAAGTGGAGCCAGAGGTCAAGTACATTGGGAACATGCATGGAAATGAAGTTATGGGCCGAGAGCTGCTGATTTACTTGGCTCAGTACCTGTGCTCCGAGTATCTGCGGGGAAACACTCGCATTCAAACCCTCATCAACACCACACGCATCCATATCTTGCCCTCCATGAACCCAGATGGGTATGAATTAGCCTATTCTGAAGTTCAGAGTGGTGTTGACGCAGACTATGATGAGGTGAGAAACTGTAAACTCCTTTAATGTTCCACAGATGCGAGATTATTGCTTTCTATTGCATGATGTGATGTTTAAAAATGTGCTTTTACTTCTGTCTTACTATTCTACAAATATCAGACTGCGACTATGAAGGGGCAGTGTTGTAAACATCATTGATTTTAAAAGCCTTTTATCATAACATGGCTGTTCCTCACGTGACTTTATGGATCAGTGTAAAGATTTGCTTGGTGTTGCAGAAAACATTTATTCACTACAACTTTACCATTACAGTATCCAAGATATCTGGAGTGTTGGCTACATTGCTGCATAGTGCTTTTAATTATTTTGAAGTTTTGCTTGGCTTTACAGACATCTCTGTGAGAAACAAACAAAATAACTTATAATCTATTTTGAGTCTATCAGTTTCTTTAAGACAAATGCGGATTTTACCCAACAGTTTAAAAAAAGTGCACAAGTAGCCGCAACTGCAATAAAAAAAAAACTCATAACAAATCCCTCCTACAGGACCCTGGATACAGCGGACATATAGGTGGTCGAAACAATGCCCAGAATATGGACCTCAACAGGAACTTTCCAGACTTGACTTCTGTTGTCTATAATCGGCGCAGGCTCAAGCGATTTCGTAGTAACCATGTCCCTATTCCTGACACTTACTGGTTTGGTAAGGTAGGAGTTCTCTTTAGAATTATTTGAAGAATCTCATTATAGAAGCATCACAAGATTTAGCTTTGGTCGACAAATTTCTGCTCTTTTTCTTAAGTTGGCCAGACAAGATTTACAGAGCCTTTCAATGCTGGCATGCATAAATGTGATGGAGATAACATTTAGCATGGTGCTAATTTCTAAATTCGAGCTACATAGTTTTATTTTACAGCAACAGGAAAGTCCATCATGGTTGTGTATATTTTTTTAGCCAAAACTAAGAATTAAATGTGTTCTGTAAAGCTGGTCCAACAGTTGATATGCAGGACTGTATTTGTGGGAGGACCATAGGGAGGTCAGTTGCTTGCAGTATAATTTATTTGTGTGTTTGTGTGTCTCTTTTGTTAAGGTTGCTCCAGAGACATATGCTGTGATGAAGTGGATACGATCTATTCCATTTGTCCTGTCGGCTAGTTTTCACGGGGGAGATCTGCTGGTGTCCTACCCTTACGACTTCTCGAAGCACCCTTTAGAAACAAACATGTTCTCTCCGACCCCTGATGAGCAGGTGAACCCTGGCAGCAACTGGATCAGATTTAAATCATCACATTGTTGCTGTAACTTTACCTTAAACGAGTAAGGTAGAATGCAAGGCCTAACCACACAAAGCCAACATGCAACCCTTACCTAAACACTGCTGCTCAAACACAGCACAGCTACTGTGGGATTAAAAACAGATATTTCAATTGCAGGTATTCAAGCAGCTAGCCAGAGCATATGCAAACGCTCATGCCACAATGTCCAACAAGGACACAGACAGGTGTGGTGCCCAGTTTGCTGATAAAGGTGGCATCGTGAATGGGGCTGAGTGGCACAGCATAGCAGGAAGTAAGTATGTTGAAAGTAATACATTGTGGTCCAACATTGCTTTTGTACTATAAAAAATAAATTACATTTAGAATATCTACAATTTAGAAATATTGAAATATGCTGTGGTATCTGAATTACACTACTTGGACAAAAGTATTGGGACACATCTATTTTTCAGGGTTTGGGCTAGACCCCTTACTTCAAGTGAAGGACAGTCTTAGTGCTTCAGTACATTAAGACATTTTGAACAATGTCATGCTTCCAACTCTGTGGACACAGTTTGGAGAAGAACCTTTTCTATTCAAGCATGACTGTGTCCCAGTGCACGAAGCAATTTCAATGAAGACACAGTTGGATGAGTTTGGTGTGGATGAATTTGAGCCCTGACCTCAGCCCAATCAAACACCTTTGAGATGAACTGGAATGGAGAACCAGGTCTTCTCGTCCGACATGCCTGACCTACAGAATGAATAGGCACAGAAACTCCAAAATCTTGTGAAAAGCCTTCCGAGAAGTGTGGACCACATTAAAGGCTATATATTTGAATGTCATTAAAGTCCCCATTGGTCAGGTGTCCCAATACTTTTTTTCAGTATTATTGTATGGCTTTGTATTTGAATTATGTAAAGATTTATATTGAATAGGGCTGTAACAAAATACGATACAAAACCGAAATCGCAACACACACGTTCACGAACCCATGTCACGGTGTGAGGAGGGTTTCAAAGAGCCCTCCCACCAGTTTACTAACATACGGAGCACAGACGAACCATTTGTTTGCTGAATTGATTCGCTGTGAGTACATGTAAGTTATGAAACTGGGCTTAAAAGGGTCTATGAGCTGGCTGGGTTGTGATAAAACTGCACTGGAGCCTCTGTGTAATTGTTTTTATTTTGTTTTGAGCAGTGTCGGAGCCAGAGGGGTGTCCACCCCAAAATTTTATTAGCTACCGGCAGTTCCTGATGCTGTTGGCTTTCAGATTGTTTCTATTCTTTTTCTTTACAGTTTTTAAGGTCGGGCATTGCAGTAAGCACTTCACTGTATGTTGTACTGTGTATGACACTGTATGTGACAAATAAAACCTGAATCTGAATTTGGCCGGAGCGCCGCTCATGTGGTCTTGGTGATGTGACGGGTCCCGGTCTCCGGTGGTCTGCCTCTCAGATGATCGGGAGCATCGTGCTTAGTTATTATTTCAACTTTGCCACCTGGCCACCCCATGTAAAAAATTGTAGCTCAGGTCGCTGGTTTTGAGCGAATTTTGAGGCTCCGGGCAGCTGGGCGTAGCGTTTCTTTTGTTTGAACGGAACGGTGAAGCGAGAGAGACGAGTCGACTCCTCCAACTCGAATTCTCGACTCTCAGTATGAATGGAAAGGAAGCGATATTTAAGTGAATATTGGTTTATAATTTTGTGGTAAAGATAAAATGTCTCCAAGCAAAATGGCGCCTCAGAACTTTTCCTCTCCTCCACCGCAAATGAATCGCAATACGAACCGAATCGTGAGTCAAAAATTATGAAACAAACCGAATCGTGGCTTTAGTGTATCGTTACAGCTCTAATATTGAAGTTTCCATAGTATAATGTAGCATGGTGGGAATATGCTGTAATTCCAGGAGCAGAAGCTGCAGCATATTGAGTTTGAAGCATCACTGTCAGTCAGAGCTGTACTCTGCTGCAATGAAGTACATTCTGACCTTCTGTTTTATGACAGGCATGGCAGACTTTAATTATCTACACACAAACTGCTTTGAGGTAACAGTAGATCTGGGCTGTGACAAATTCCCAGTCGAAGAGGATCTCTATATTGGCTGGGAGGAAAATAAAGAGGCTCTGCTCAGTTTTATGGAGTCGGTGAGGTCATCTTTGCATGAATAAAAACATGTGCAATTCACAGTGATAAATTACTACATTGTTGGGTGTATCTGATGTGTTCTACACATCATATTGTAATTCATCCACCTCTAGCCACATTTATGACTTATTACTGTATTTCAGGTGCATAGGGGAATAAAGGGCATTGTGAAAGATGAAGATGGGCGTGGAATTAAAAGAGCCACTGTCTCAGTCAAAGGGATCAGGCATGACATCTTAACAGGTACTACAGGAGCATTCTGTCACAAATCACTGCAGCTGAAAATTTACAATGAATGAATAACTGATCAATACATGTACTGCCCACAAATGTGTTATTTTATAGTATCAGTAACAAGGGTTGATCAGGTGTAGTTAGGTCTCAGTGAGAAGTGTTGATCAAGTGTACTGAGCTACAGTACCATAGGCAATTGGTGGATGTTGACTTAAATCTTGCTCTACAGGTCCTTGATACTGTTGTGGATTACTTGAGCACTGTTGTACGTCACTCTGGATAAGGGCGTCAGCTAAATGCCGTAAATGTAAATGTAAATCTATTGGACTAGTTTCATCGAATATTGATAGAAAATCCTATTGCCCTGATATTGCTAATGAATTAAAAGCTAATTGCATTCATTGTTCTTATCAGGCAGGTTTCAATTTTCATTAGAGCTGATACATAATGCTGAGTTTCCAGTTATGTTAAACAGCTGTATTTTTTTGTAACTAAACAAAATAGGTTGGAAATGACAAGGATTTTGCCACAATTTTGCACATTTACATTTAACAAGCAGACTTACAAATATCAACTGAAATGAATAAAATGCTCTAAAGTACTTTGACAGCTTGAATTCTTTCTATAAAGTTTGTCCAGCTTAACAACTGTAACTATGAAACCATGCACTTTTATGTAGAGCATGAAAAGGCCAATTGTCTGTACTTCTACTCAGTACTGGCTTTTTTTGTCAAAATGTGTGTCTCTCCTTGTTCTCTCAGCTGAAAATGGGGATTACTGGAGACTGCTGAAACCTGGCATCTACATTGTGACTGCCTCAGCATCAGGTTACACCAAAGCCATGAAGAGGGTTCACCTTCCAAATCACATGCAGAAGGCAGGGAGAGTGGACTTTGTCCTTAAAAAGGCTCAGCTTGAGTCAGATGCTGATGATTTTAATACCCTCTCCTTAGGCAGTTATGATCGATTTGACCCTTACAACCAACAAGAGCGCTACAGCATGAGGACCTCTGGGCAAGTGGAGGAGGACAGACAGGAGAAACCCTGGTGGTGGTCCTACTTCGCTCAGTCTGGTAGTCAAAATCCCTCCTGGCTTCTAAGAAATTAGCTCCATCTACTGGTCTGACAGTATCTTGACTGGCTGTTTAGAATAATAGAGCATTTTTTCTTAGAGAAGCCAAAAAGTATCTAATGACTTCAATCCAAAGACATGGTTGTCCTTCTGCTTATCTGGCCTTTTCTGGTAATAGTAATAATAATGTTCATGTTGTTACAGTGGAGTTGATCAAATATACAACATTAGTCTGTGGTCTGCCAAATTTCCCTGTAAATAGAATATATTGGAATATATTTTCACTATTTTACATTTTTTGTATACACCATTCACACCTTGATGGCCTCCAATGTAGATCATAGAAAGATCCCTAGAAAACCAACTGTAACTGAAACTGCCAGCCATGACAACACTGTTTTGTTAAACACAGATGGAGAACTTATGTTCCAACAAACTTTTGTGCTGCATGACAATACCAAGATTAAACTACTCTAATGGACTTACAAGATTCTCACTGTACTTGCTCTATCACACATTTCCAGTAGGTGGCAATGTAATGGAATCATGTTTTATAAAGAGATACACTTTGGGTTAAGATAAACTGTTCTAGATCTTTGTTGACAGATGTATGATGCAATACAATATAATGATATCCAAACCAAGTATTTGATATGTAAAACAAGATGATCAGGGATTGAGTGATGCAATCACAGTGGCAGATTTAGTGTTTCTATTATCCCAACCAAAGTTGTCTTGAAGTCCCACTCAAAGATGTTTTAATAGTTTACAGATTTACAGTCAGAATTGAACCATCCTTGTTTTGCATCAGCAAAAACCTTTTGTTTGTTTGTGAGTTAACATTTCTAACCAAAAGCCTGGGCTGTAAAAAAAGAATGGTAATATTAGTTTTGAAAAAAACTCATGTAGAGAGACTGAAGTAAATGAAAAGATTTTTTCCGAGAACCTAGTAATTGTGTTCTCATGAGACTTCAGTTTTCTATTTTGGACGCCACAGTAATATCATTATTTCATGGTTGCTGTTCTGTGTACCTGTTTATTTTACCCTGATCTATTGTGGACAGTTGAGGACCTCCTTAACCTCTGGAGCACCGTGGTTTGCATCATGGTAAAAACTGGTTGTCAGTAACCAGTGATCAAATAACCTCTATCTTGCAAAAGTCTCTAGCAGAATTTAGAAGTCTCTAAATCACCCAGCTTCCTTTTTTCTTTCGCATGTGGACACTCATACACCAGCTGTGGTCCTTCTTCTATCCACTTGTAATTGTGTTTGTTAGTAGAGGAGGATATATCTTGTGATTTTAATCAGATTTTAATGCTTTTTTTTCAATCAAAGACACTGATATGCAGTCAAAAATGAAGACTCAAAGCTGCAGGAAAAAGTGAATAAAACTTAAACATAATAAAATTAATACTGAGAAAAATAATACAAAATTATGTAATTATATTTAAATATGTAATACACTTGTTTTGTTGATTAACTGATATGATAGCAGGATCAGCACATCTCATGAAACCAAATAAGGATTTAAAGTTAAACTTCTTACATTAATTGACAAAATCCTTCCATCTCTGAGCTTATCAGGCTGTTAGAAGCAGGGGGTTAATCAATGATGCTTCCTGAGAGTCTGCAGTTCAGGTCATCCAACAAAGCAGTTGTAATGGGTAGTCACGCAAGACCCAGTGGCAACAGAATGGAGCCGCTTGTATTCACTTACACTGAGAGAATTTGTTTTTGTTAGTAGAAGAGAAAATATCGGATGGTTGTTACATGTTATCAGATGATTGTTAAGTTACATTGAAACAGATAAAAATGAATCAAATTTAAACATAATATTGACTAAACTAATTGAAATTTGTTATTATGTTTGAACGTATGTTGACACAATACCCGGCGACAACACAATGGAGCCACTTTTGTCCAGACAGACAGTTAAGTACAGACAGTTATGTAGTGTAATTGTGTTGGTTTATAGAAGAGGAAATACCTTTTGATTTCCATAATCTTATACAGATCATTAGCTGAAGCTTGCAGAAGAAAGGTTTTTGAACACATAAGGCACTATTCAAGGTTTGCAGATCCATATGTGTGCTGTGCTTGGCTCCAGACACAAATCTATAACTTCTTCTTTGTGATATTTGGTAAGAGATAGGACAAGCTTTCCAAAATACTCACAAAAATGACATTTAACTTTTAACATTGAACTTTGCATGTTAATTTTCCAATAGGTTCTATTTTTCTAACACTACTGAGCTGGACACCCAGTTGTTGCAGTAAATCAAAACTAGCACTATTTATGTATTTTGTGTGTTTTGACAAAATCTGAGTTACACACTAAGGCTCTTCATTACATTGAATGGCATGTTTGCCAATGCTCTATAAAGCTTGTTGACCTATACATTTGCGTTCTGAATTACCAGTTAAACACATTTTCAGAAAATACTTTAGCCAGTTACAGCACTATTTCTCAGGTGCCTAATAAGAACATAAACCCAGATCAGGCATTACAGTAATCCTGATATTGCGTAGGACCCCCTCATGCAGCCAGAAAAGTGCTGAAACATGAAGACATGGACTCTATAAGTCCTCACCAAGTGTATGGCACCAAATTGTTACCTGCAGATCCTTTAATTTGTGAGGTGGAGCCTCCATTGGTCAGAATTGATCCAGCACAACCCATAGATGCTCATTTGTACTGAGATCTCATAATTCTCATAATACATTTGCAGTGTTGTAAGATCATTATTCTACCTAAAGAGGCCACTGCCATTAGGGAATGCCGCTGTCGTGAATGGGTGTTTTAGGTGTTACATATCAAAGTAACATCCACATGAATACCAGGACCCAAGGATCCACAGGAGCATTCTGATCAGTCTGTGGCTGCACAGCCCCAAACATGGCAAGGTGCCCTTTCTATCATAGACAAAATGCACATTGTTAGTAATTTGTGCAACTGTAACTCTACAATGGGATCAGACAAGAAGACTTAGAATTTGCCCCTCACAACCACTAATGGGTGCCCATAACCCAGACCACCAGTTGATCCTCCCTGGGCCACCATTGGATGGTACTAACTACTTTATTCTAGGAACAGCCCATGCTCCCTGGTGTTTAAAAATGTTCTGAATCAGTCAAATGTCGTCACTATTTGGCGGCTGTCAAAGTTATTCAGATCCTTATTGGCCCTTTTTCCTCCTTCCATCACATCCGCTTCGAGAACTGGGGGGCAGCTGTTGGCTTAATGGTTAGGGAGTTGGCCCTGTCACCAGAGGGTCATGGTTCGAACCTCAGCAATGCTACTGGCACCACTGATGTTCCTTGTGCCCACACACTTCCAGGCTGCCCCCTGCTTCACTTGGTTAAATGACTGGTTGCAAAGAAGAATTTCGTACTGTTCACACTGGGCATCGTGGCAGTTCACATATCATTATGATGTTGACTTCCTGCCTAATAAATACTACCTTCTGTCAGGTACCTCTGTAATGAGATAATCAATCTCTTCTCTTGTCACAGTTGTGGTTGACGTCCTAAGTAAATCAACTGTGTCAAAGTTTAATTTCCAGAAATATTCTCATCTCATCACTTTTATTCAGGTATAATAGAGGAGGGGGAACAATTTAGGGAGGAACATTAACAAAAAATATTGTGAAGACCACTTTTTTGTACAAAACATATATGCATGTGCTGTTTGTTCAAGAGAAGTGTTTATTGTTTGCAGTAAATATGGAACACTTCATCTTGAGGGATACATTTTAGACGCTACGTGGTAGGTGTTCTTCAACAAGAGTTAATAGTGGAATTTGTGATCATCAGTTGTGATGGTAGTGTTGGTACATAGTTAGTTATCCTATATAAAATATCCTACTCCACATTATGGCAAGAACCAAATAACTCCATAAAAAAAAGCAGTCTAGCATTACTTTACCACAAAAGATGTTCTGTTTTTTTCACTCTTTTTTGTTTACTGCTAAACTCCATGTGTTCCTTCATCATTTTGTTTGTTTTCAATTTTAATTTACAATGTAGAAAACAAAAGAAACTAAGAAAAATAATTGAATGAGAAGAACTGTCCAAACATTTTATTGTGTCACGGCGTAAGCCGCGGGGAAAGGAGAGGATGAAGGGGAGGACGCTTTCAGCGGGTGATACTTGTTTATTTTGGATTTCAATTCAAGACACGGAGCCCAAACGAGACTCGTGGAGTGGCTCGTGCTACTCAAAATAAAACAGGGAGAAAAAAGTCTAACTAAAGAGTCTTTCTGGCGAAATCCAAGCTCAGCAACTAAAACTACGAAATCAAAGAAAAGCAGGTGAAGGGTTCAGCGGGTCGTCGG
>JBBMFX010087370.1:0-10072 GCA_037832545.1 Rhabdalestes septentrionalis
GTGTGTGTGTGTGTGTGTGTGTGTGTGTGTGTGTGTGTGTGTGTGTGTGTGTGTGTGTGTGTGTGTGTTTGTGTGTCTCTGTCTCAGTGCAGTTATATGTCCACTTTTAGCTGCAGTATTGCACCACTGGTTATTATAGATCAGTGGTTGTCAATCCCAGTCCACTGTCTCCAGTGCACCACAAGTTTTTGCCATGAATCCAGCGGAATGGATCAAATCTGACAATAAATAAAACTAAACTAAAATTATTACATTATGTAGGCTACAGAATACCCTCCAGAATCCAACGATTTTTACATCATACGTTAATACTGAGACCTTTGTTAACCCTGGTATGCCACTTAATATGCTGGTCTTTTCTGATAGGTTGCGGAGATGTCGGAGTCTCTTCAGAAGGCGGAGCAAGAGATTCAGCGGCTCACAGAACAGGTGGGCGTGAAAGAGGCGGAGCTTAGCAGTCTGAAAGAAGGTAAGACATCAAACAAATTGTCATTTTCTGATGTAGGATAATGGCGTGTGCATATATGTGAACCAGGTGTGTGTGAATGTGTGTGTTAGACCTGCAGGTGGCTCGCTGTAGTCTGTCCTCGCTGCAGGGCGAATATGAAATTCTGCGTCTGAAGGCAGAGCAAAAAGAACAGGAAGGAAACTCTCAGATCGAATCGTTGCAGCAGGAGCTCCTCACACACACCCAGCAACACAACTCCTGCAAGTCACAGGTCAGATATGGAGAGGATGTAGGTGTATGAGAGAAATGAGAGTGTATTAGAGAGATGTTCATTTATAATCCTTCCCTCAATTTTGCTGTGTGTGTGGGCTAGGTGTGTGACTTGCAGAGTGAGATTGAGAGTCTAACAGCCCAGCTGCAGGATGCAGAGGTGTGTGTGAGTGAACAGAATGGGGTTGTGACTGTGGGTGACCTGGACCAGCTGCAGAAAGCAAACAAAGAGCTGGAGCAGCAGCTGAGTGAGAAGAACAAGGTGAGAAACACACACACACACACACACACACTCATACACACACACCCACACACATACAAACCTTAGAAACCTCATAAGTTAAGACTAGACTGTCATTAGATGTGGGCTTTTTTAGGGCCTGTTTTCAAGAACCGACTCAGGAATAGGAATTCTGATCTATAATCGGTTTTGGTGGCCAAATCTATTGTAAATGTGTCAGAATCTGATCCTGAATCTGTTCAGTGCTGGGTGTGTTTTGTAGTAGTGTGTTTAGGCTGCACCTTAATGAAGAGCTAGATTTGGATGAAGCGCGTTGAGAGTTTGTTTTAAATGTTTTGTGGATTATATATCCACAAGGATTTTGCTGACTCATGTCTTCAAGTGTTTGTTAGCAACATTAGCCTTATAGATAGAGCGCCCTCCAAACATTGTGTAAATTAGGTGTTGTCATGTTGTTTCTTTAAATACAATACAGGCACCTGGTGGCCTAATGGTTAGAGTGTTGGTTCAAATCGGTTGGTTCAAATTTTGGGTTCAAATCGAAGGACCCATCGAGACGCCCATGAGCAAGACACTGTCCCCACACACTGCTCCCCTAGTGCTGTGTTTGGCCACCCTGCTGTTTCAGTTTGGTGAATGGGTTAAAAGCAGAAAGAGAATATAACAATGTTCACACTGTGCTGTGGTGTGTTCACTTGTGACACAATGATCACTTTGACTTCACTTAGTAGGCACAGTGGACATCGAAGTCCCCAAATGTGGTCCCGCGCAAATCCTCTCAATTGAAACGATCGGTATTGTCCTTTATTTGACAGTCAGTCGTATGTTCTTGCAAGAGCCACAAAGCTTGAAGCAGGAACACATTATCAAAATAGCTTGACAACATTAAACTTCTCTGTTATTGATTATAGTTCTGTATTAATATTTACATCTTATTTTTCTTACTTGTTTTGGCAAGTGGTAACATAGTAAATGTTTCTTACAGACCATAAAACAGCTGCAGCAGAGACTGGCAGAACTGAAGAGGACACTACAGAAAGAGCTGGTGGGTTTATACATGCTTGGAATTTTATGCAATTATAATATTCACTTATTCCTCCTGGGTTATTTTTAATAAACTTTTAAAATAAACAAAGTAGCACAGGGTGAACTGCTTCGTTCCATTTAACTTTCTGTAAATTGAGTTTACATCTTCTAAAATTTGCTCCCTGCAGTAAGATTTAGATTTTAGATTGTATTGTATCATAAGGTCAGAGCTTTATACCCTGTCCATGTGCGCGTGTGTGTGCGTGTGCGTGCGTGTGTGTGTGTCTGTCTCTATGGCTGTATGTGTCTGTAACCAAAACACGACCGCACAACAGCATACCAGGAACTCTCCCCATTGTCCTCTAATCCTCGTGCGTTTGTTTGTGCAACAGAAGCTGAAGCCGGACACGGACTCGGACAGCAAGGAGAAGCTTCCGGAAGGGCGTCAGGAGCGTCCAGCTGAAAAGCCCAGCTCGGAGACCCCCACTCCAGCCACAACCCTCTTTCCAACCCCTGGTGCTACATCCAGCACTGTCCCTGGAGCGATCACTTCACACACAACCGTCACCAACAGCTCAGATCTGCTGGACACGCGGGAGATCAATTTCGAGTACCTAAAACACGTGGTGCTCAAGTTCATGTCCTCCAGAGAGGCTGAGGTGAGAAACCAGCATGATGTTCTTCAGTGACTGACCCTAAACGCAGTCTGAGGAATAAAGTATGAAGGCTTTAAAATGTATAGACCTGAAGTAGATAAATCAATAAATGAAGAAAAAATTATTATAATCATTTCTAACAATAAAAACACATTCCAGTTCCTTCCTTCACATAATGATTTGTTCATGGTTTGTTTCAAACTAAACTAAATCAGAACCAGTGTTGGGCAGGTACCTTTAAAAAAAGTAATTGGTTCTCGTTACTAGTTACTCTCACAAATAGTAACTGCTTTAGAAACTGAGTTACATCATTATAAAAGTAACTAATTACCAGGCAAAGTAATTATTGTGTTTCTTCAAAAAAAGCGAATTAATTATAACTATAAAATAAATATATACCATTGTACACTAACGCAGAGAGACGTTTTTTTCCTGGGCATAAGTTGCTCGTCATATATACATTTTTGCCTTTAACCTCAGCGAGGGAAAAGTAGCGCTGAAACTTCTAGTTTGCAAAAGCTACCTTTGACTGCTGTGTGTGTGTTGTGTGTGAACACCCGCACTACTCTGCCTCTGATTGGCTAACCATAGAAATTTACTCAATCTAAGCCAATCATCACATTCTCAGTTACACCACGTTTACAGACACACCAATCATCATCACTGGTTATGTGTCCCGCCCCGGCCCCGAACACACACACTAGTGATGGGAAGTTCAGCTCTTTTCAGAGTACTGGCCCTTGTGGCTCGGCTCCCAAAGAAGAGCTGGCTCTTTCGGCTCCAAAATGGCTCTTAGTTTATTATCACCTGTAGCCTCATATTTTAGCTTAACCTGGCAAATTTGAATGCTTTGTTTGTTGATATAAACCCATTTGCATTTAGTGTTTTATGAGAAGCTATATAACTGCCTAATTTTGTGTATTTGTTCTGTTACAAAAGCAGGCATTCTTCATATTTTAATCAAACTTTTAACAGCAAACAAATCCACAAATACACAGAACAACACTGCAAACAAATAGAAGAGAAACACAACCAAACTCAGTAAAAAAAAAGTATGTCCTCGGTGCAAGTTAACATTCAGAAAAATTCAATGCCTCAGCTTGGATGGACTGATGCGGTTTCTCCTCTGTTAGTATCTGCCCTGTTATTGGGAAAACTCTCCGACGGGACTGATGTCGCCACAATGCACAATCCCCACCCAGCGCCTGACACACTTAACTCAGACCTGCTGCTCAACACTTCTAGTGTCTCACTCACTGCCGGAGGGCCCAGCCAGCACTGTACTCAGATCAGCTCTGGCCCACTGGAGCCTCACCACACCGCTTCAGTGTTCTCAGTTATAGTAACGCACATTTTATGTTCAGTAACGGTAACGGCGTTGTAACGGGGGAAACAGTATTTGGTTTGATTACTCGTTACTGAAAAAAGTATTGCCGTTAGTAACGCCGTTTATTTATAGCGCCGTTATTCCCATCACTGAGCAGAACCACAAACTCCAATGCACACAAACATACACACACACATGCATGCTCACGACAGACGGACAGAAAAAAGAAATAGATAAAGACAGAAGGAAACAAAGAATGAAAGATGGATGAGGGGGTGGATGGACAGTTATAAATAGAAAGATAAATGAAAGACTAAAAGTTAAAAAAACAAAGCTAGATGGAATACTAGACAGACAGATACAACAGCAGCAGCATTATAATACAGCAACTATATAATACATGAAGCATCTTTCTTTAAATCTTTCTTTTTTCTCACTCTCCCTTCAGGCATACCAGCTGATCAGAGCAGTCTCAGTGCTCCTGCATTTCACTCGTGAGGAAGAGGACATGCTCAAACAGACGCTGGAGTACAAGGTGTGTGCGTGTGTACGCGTGTGTGTGCATTTGTGCAATACAAACAGTAACATACATACCGCCTTATAAATCCACTGCCTCCAGCACACATACATACACATGCAAACACACACTGAAGGAAAGTAAAAGAAACAGAAAAGGAAAAATGCTAGAGCACCACCCCCAAACACACACACACACACACACACACACACACGCATGGTGGAACCCTGCAGCTCTGTGTCCATGTGTTAACTAGGCTGTTCTCTGCTATGTGGGTCAGGAGCTGAGGCTGACTGCCCTGGATCAAAGTGCTAACTGTTAGCATAGCGCTCAGGAATAGCATCAGGCAGGTATTTATAGCCCCTAGCAGCAGCTGCCTCATCCTCCAGAACAGGAACATCCACCGTGCAGCCTTTCTCTCCAGCTTGTTCTGGGCTCTCCTAGCTACAACTTTAATGTACAAACAATCCCTGGACTCTAAAATATTTAAAGTCAACCAAATGTTATTCAGGCGAATTGTTTATCAGTTGCTATTTAGAGAGCTTAAAATAATGTCATATCTGGTCTCACTCAACCCTTTTGCAGTTTTGTTATAGTTAGAGGTGGGGGATATGGCTAAAATGTAATATTTCAATACTTTTCAAACTACACAGTTTGTCCCATTAGTCATAAATATTTTTCTGACATATTTTACGTTCGTCCATCTTGGCTAATGTGTGCTGAAATGTAAATGTAAATGGTGTAACAACTCCACTTTTCTCTAGCAAGTGTAAACAAGCAAATCGGAGAACAAGCGAATCGTGTAAACAGAAGGTCAGATCGGATATAGGCAACAAATCAGAATTGAGCATCAAGACCTGCAGTGTAAATGAGGTCTTAGTCATTCATGGGAACTACTTTTAGTTGTTTTTGAAATGTCACAGAAACACACATCTACAAACTGTCTAATCAGCCTAGTTTAGCCCCGTCCATTCACAGAAGGAACTGCTTTTCGAATGAATACCTACTGGCCAGCCAGTCAGAAAAATAATTACAGACAAAAAAATCTTACAGACACAGGTACAAAACATCTCTTTTTAAGTTCTAAAGCATAAAAAGATAATGAGAAATAGTTGTATAAAATTGAACTATGACATTTTCAATACATCATCTCACACCAATGTCGTCGTGGTCTTCCACGGGAAATAAAATACAAGAAAAATGGATCCTTAATATGTCTTGTTTATTTGACTGATTTTTAAACCATGAATAGTTTAACTTAAAGTGTCATTTCACGGTTGTAGGGCAGTACAGACCTCAGAAGAGATAAAACCAGATCGTTTTGTGCCTTTTGTTTTGCAGATGTCTTGGTTTGGCTCCAAGCCCTCCCCCAAAGGCATCGTCCGGCCATCCATCTCAGGAAGCAGTTGGAGCTGAGACAGAGCGAGACATCCCACCGCAGGCTGAGAAGAAAAATGCCTGTAGGAAGCAGTGTTAAGGAGACATGACACTGTTCTTGCAGCTCCTGGGCTCTCACGGTTCCTCTAAAGCTGGCCTTTCTCCTCTGAGGACTGTAACTCTTGAGTTCTTGAGCTTTTCGTGGTGGATGGGTTCGTGTTTCTAAAGCACCGGCTTCATGTAACGTCATGGAAATCAAACTGAATCATGATTTAGTTGCTACTAACTGGAAATTCAAGCCTTGCTCCAACCCTGGGGGTTTCTAAGCACAGAATTAAGTAAAAGGTGGTCAGGCTCAGTTGGACCACTGAAAGCGGGTTGGAGGCTTCTGAAGGTGAAGTGTGTGGAGTCAATGGGAGAATAACCTTCTGACTGTGTGTTTTCCACCACATAATCAGCTGCATCCTTCTCAGCTTGAGAAAAATACTGTAATTTTATAATAAGAACAAGCTTTTCTTTGCTGTACTATCTCAACAGTCTGAGAATGGATTGTTCTGAAGGCGCTGCAACAGTATGTTCATCATTTTGTACCAGAGTGCATGTGCGAAAAGGATGGTTTTGCCTCAGGCCATCATCGGAGAACATGTTTAATCGCTATAGACTCCCATTTTAAAGATGCATCTTACCTTTACCTGCCTTGTGTATGTGTAAATTACAATTAAGTACATTCCATACATCTATTTATATATGAAACTGTAAATACCGAATGAAAGGTTTATAAAATCGTTGGTCGTCTAATTTGTTTTCCCCTCTCTGGTGTATTTTAAAGCATTTTCTTCTCTTGTGGGACTGGCCCTCTCTTTACCAGTGCAATGAGCTTGGACTGTGGATGTGAAGCTGCGATGTTGCGTGAAATGAGCATGCATGTATGCCTTATCCCTCGAATGAAGAATCCGAATTTGAAGTAATCCGGGCTCATTTTAAACCCTACAAATGTATGTAGAATGCAGATGTTTATATTTTATTGGGCAACAACTTGCAGGTATAATATCTGGATTCATGCTTCACAGGAATCATTCAAACAGCTAATGTTGCTAAAAGTGGATAACAGCGAATAGCCACTAATTTGCAAGGAATGCAAATGCATTTGTTCTGATAGGGAGCCAACGGTATGTCATTAACCGTGGTGGCAAGTTTGGTCAAGCTATTCCTCCCAGAAATGTCTTGGGCAGCTCCATCAGACTGAACGTGGAAGTAAATGTATTGCTCAATAAGTGACACAAATTGTTTGATTTATCATCAGGACAAATTTTTTTCATATCCAGCAGTTTGATATGAAGAGTTTTCTTTGCTTCCTGAGAATGTTTTGACCTTATTATTTACTGTTGATGTTCTGGAGAAGCTGATGGCTTTACAAAGCAGTCCTGAGTTAGGAGGGCTGATCTCAGATCTGTGCTGGTATTCATAAGGCTTGTCAGACTAGTGCTGCTCTCCTGTCAGAAAGGTCATGTACTGAATAAGAAGAATCGACCATAGATCATCAGTACAACACAGGCCCAGATTCCTCCATTTGTATGGTGGCCTTGGTCAGCACTTTTTCTGTTGAGGTAGTTTGTGAAAACCCAGCTTTCTTTCACTGTGGACCATCAGTATTTCCCTTTAAAGGGTCTAAAGGACTTGCCTGAGCTGACAGAAGCACTTTGGCACTGAGTTTTGTCCAGTCTGTGATACTGTAGCAATCAGAGGGTAACTTTGCAGTGCCCACTGCTTCAAAAAATCACTACGTTTGATTTGTCTCCATGGTTTGTCAAGAATATCAAGACTTGAATAAATTATCTTTGATTTTGCTGGAGATTCTGTGAGAATATTTATTATTGTTTGGCTGAATTGAACACGTGTTACAGTAAAAGTGACGTTTCCAGAGTGAAAACACGACTTGGCGCATGATGTTGTATTGCGTGACTGATAACTGTTTACTGTACACACACCTTAAACCTTCCGACCTGCATCTAGAAGCTTCCAATCCTGTTTTTTTCTCAAAGACCTGAAGTCAGACCTATTTAGAAACGCTGAGGAAAAATAAACAATGCTGTGCAAAAGTCATAAGCCACCTCTCATTTCTTAACATTTTGTTTCTAAAATGGCAGACTTGCGTTGAAGTGATTCAAAGCTAAATATAAACAAGAGTTGCTCAACACCTTTTCTCAGTACTGCGTGTCGCAGCCTATTTCTGTCCTATTCTTTTCCCTCTCGCGCTCCAGTTATGGTATTAATTTAATGTCTTAGTATTTGAATGTGGTCGTTTCTTTTCTCTAAACATTTACTCATTTTAAAATAATGTAAAAAATAATAATCTCTCAATTTAAGCTTCACATCTGAAAATCCAAAAATCAAAATGGAGAAAATGTCATTGTTTAAAGAGACTAAAGACAGAAGTCATTAGAAAGTGTCACTATTTTGCGAGGTAGTGTTTCATGATGCGAAATGAAGATTTTCTTCTTTCCTGAGGGCATTCCACAGTTGGAGCGTCTCCAAAAGAAAACACATAACCTTAAAAAAAAAAAATGGTTCAAAGGCTCCTCTAAGGTTTTTTTCCCAGCCTGCTGGAAAGGCGTCCCAGGCCCAAAGGTCCTCCATTAGTATAAATCATCTGCTGCATAATTCCATTTGTATCATAATATAGTTTGAATAAAAATCCTCCAAGGTTAAGGATGAGTGGCTGAGAAAAAAAGCTGGTGCTGTGAACAGTAGGTGTTGGAGTCTATATGAATATTCAACATCAACACTTTTTGCTGTGTGTGACACAGATAGAGGTGAGTCTCCATTTACACCGATAGAATTCAGAGGAGGACTTAAATCAGGAAATCTGCATAGTAAACAATGAAGGGGGGAGGGGTGTTAAAATACGCCATCATAAATTCTGAACTCGTTAAATATTCCAAACGGCGAGACGGAAAATAGTTTCATGATCTTTATTGCACCAGGCACTTCACAATAACCCCTTTAACCCGAACCCCACACCACGAGAGGACCCCCACTCCACCACTGCAACCCTATAAATTAAACATCATCTCTTTCTGTACAAAAAAGAAAATCCGCTCCGGAACTAAAGAAGAAATGTTAATCCTGGGGTGACGGCCAATCTCGCGCACACGCACAATTCAAGCCTTCACAGTTTGGACACTAATGCAGAACACGCCGATGCTCCTCTCGGTTTCTCCTCCAGTTCACAGATAAACCAACATCTAAAACCAAATTCTTCAGACCCTTTTCATCGCTCCAGGAGGTAAATAAATGAATCGATAATTTACATTAAATACAAACACATCTCCCCCAGATATTTTGGAGCAAAATAAACCGCAGTGCTCTCTTGGTGACATGTTTGGAAGCGGTCTGGTGAGTTAACGAGAGCGGTTGTCCATGTTTAGGAGGAAGATGATCGATCCCGTGGCTCGTTTTCTTCTTCTTTAGCTTCTTTTTTCCCCCTCAAACAGACTTTCTTGCCGTTAGCACTCTTACAATGGAGCCCAAACCCCCAACAGCAAACGCCTGAGAAAGAAACAGAGGGAGAGTCTGAGAGAATTATTCATAAACCCATGGCAAGTCTGGGAAAAAGCAGTTAAGCACAGTAGGAACTGGAGGGGGATTGGGGGGTGTTAAGAGTAAGGGATGGTAAACAACATTTAAGTGCATGAAGTATTCCTCATCAGTCTTACTGGAATTCTTCATTTCTGACAGTAAAATGAGTATTTACTGAATCAGGCTGAGACGATACAAAAATGTTTTCAATATGACTGAGGTCAGTTTAATAAAATATTTTGCCATCTGCTATAAGCAGCAAAGGAACAACTATGTTAGATGGCAACAAGCCTTGTATTGATTTCTTTGGTCATGGCTCCTAAACGGTGGCCTACACTGTACTGTGTGCGATGTTCAAAGATGGCCGTCGATTATTTACTGTCAATGTAAGACTTTTAGGATGACCACTGAATGACCAATCAATCAAATTTATCAATGCAGCAAAATCCAAACAGCTTGGAGGCGATGCGAAGGAATTCCTGTATGTGGGACACCGGTGTACTGCCATGCCTTTGGATTTCTCTCCACACACATTAGAAGCAAAAACTAAAAGAACACAAGTCATCCTTACACACACTATCATACACCTACACCCCCCCACACACACCATCATACATCTACACACCACCAC
>JBBMFX010087391.1:0-10072 GCA_037832545.1 Rhabdalestes septentrionalis
GAGAGAGGGAGAGAGAGAGAGACAGACAGAGAGAGGGGGGGCAGTAACTAAATAGAAATACAGTGACAGAGAGATAGTGACAGAGGATAGTGACAGAGAAACAGTTAGAAAGAGAAGCAGAGAAAGGCAGAGAGAAAGAGACAGAGAGACAGAGGCATAGAAAGAGACAGAGGGGGGGCAGAGATATAGAGAGACAGATAGAGAGAGACAGAGGTAGAGAGAGACAGAGAGAGACAGAGGTAAAGAGGGATAGAAAGAGAGGAAGAGGACCTATACACCCCCGCTATGTTACAGAAACATTGGTATATTTTGCACAGAACAGCTCTGAACATTTCTGCCATTGACAGACAACAGTATTGTGACAGAAGTCACAGAGGGAAAGGGGGAATCTGTCAAAGAAAATGCAGGAATGCTTTTCAAACTTAGTTTCCATTATGTTTGGTCTGGTGCTGCCAATTCACGCAGTACAGGAGCCACACGCACAGACACTACAGGCTCCTGCAAAATGACCAGGGTCACTATAACTGGAGATCAATTTCAGATACAAGTGAATGCAATGAGAAACCAATCAATTACAACATTAAAATGACATTAAGTGAAGTGAGGAACAATGGTTATCTCGTTACACTGGCACCTGTCAAAGAGGGGGATATATTACATATATATTAGACTGTGAGATCTTGAAGTTGATATGTTGGAAGCAGGAAAACTGGACAAGCACAAGGAGTCATTTTAACATGGTCTGTGTCAAAATCTCAGGGTCATTGTCTGTGTCATTTAAGATTGATATATGTACATACTATCCGTTCTTATTGTCTGCTGTGCCCTTCACATGCTCCCTGTAAGTATTGCTGTATCACCCTTCAGGAAGCGAGCTGAGTGCCAGTGACCCACAGTCGTGATTATTGTGATTACCATCAACTCAGCTGCTGCACCCGTGACAGCCCTGCACAGCAGCATGACTACCTTCATTTCTTACAAACCAAATACCTCCCTTTCTCTCTGTCTGTCTTGCCTTCTTTCCATCTCTGTCACTTTTTCTCTTTCTCCATCCCGTCTCGCTCTCTCCCTTTGTGTCCCTCACACTCTCTCTCTCTCTCTCTTGTTCTTTCAATTTTCTCGCTTTCTATCTCTCTTCCTCTCTCTCCTCTCACTGGGTGTCAGCCTGCTTCGTTCTTGCTTTTCAGTCTGTCTTTTTGTCACTATCTGCTTCTGTCTTTCTTTGTCCTTCTCTTTCTCTGTGCTTCTCTCTCTTCCTGTCTTTCTTTTTGCCTCTTTATCTCCATGTTACATGTATAGCAATTCTAAATACACACCACAATAAATACAACATTAAAACTACTGACTACTTCATTAAATTTCCTGTCATGGGGAGGGATATATGTATTTATATGTATATTTATATTGCATCTCCAAAAGCAGAGATAGAGAAGGAGAATATACTAACATATCCCAATTAGCCACAAAAATGAAACAGCCTGCCTAATAATGGTTAGGTTTTCGCTGAGACATGGACTCTGAAGACATGATGTGATTTCTGAAGGTGCACAATGGTATCAGGCACCAAGTTTGTCCAGCACGTCCCACAGATGCTTGATGGGATTTGAAGTGTTGGGTGGACATATTATCTTGCAGAATGATGCCAGTACCATTAGGGATTATTGTTGTCATTAAGGGGTTTACTTGGTCTGTAACAGTGAGAAGTCACATCCACAAGAATGCCAGGAAACAAGACTTCCCAGCAGAACTCTGACTCACACTGTCTCTGTTGGACATCTTTCTTCCCATAGTGCATCGTGTGGCCATCGGTTCTCCAGGTACACGACAAACACACACCCTGCTGTCTACATGATACAAAAGAAAACATGATTCATCAGATCAGGCCACTTTATTCAATTGCTCCAGTTCTGAAGTCCAAATAGGTGCTTTCAGCAATGAACAGGGGTCAGCGTGGGCAGCTATACAGCCCCACACACAGCAAGCTGTGATGAACTGTTTGTTCTGACAGATTTTATTCATAGCAAGCACTTATTTCAGCAGTCTGAACTAGAGTAGCTCAGTCGCTACAGTGTGCATCAGTGAAACTTGCCTAACCATAACCCTGTCGCTGGTTCACTGGTTGTCATTCCTTGGATCAATTTTCATAGATATTAGCCACTGCAATAAGGTAACGTGAGATTTAATCTGTCCTGAGTGTGTGGACAACTTGTATATTGTATAGAAGTGTAAGTAGAATTTGCAATGGTTGAAAAAATGTGCAAAAACATATAATCAGTGTAAACATATAACAGCAACATTATAACAGTATAAAACAGTGTGAAACAAGTAAAAATAGCTTGAGAATACATTTATAAAGGTTTGCGTTCTTAAGGAATTGTGCAGTATGGCAGTATACACAATGTAACCAAGTATAAAAGCAGCTTGGATTCCTAGAGTTTGTGCATTCCAAGAATTGTGCACAGTATGACCAGTATGGACAATATAATCTGTATCACAAGTATAAATAGAAGGTATGGATTTTTTATGTTTATGTTTGACTGCCAATCTGTGTATATCTGATAAAGAGTATAAGATCAGTATTAACAGTATAATCATTTTTCCTGCTTGCAATATTTCAGCCTTGCTGTCTAGCATATCCCACCCCAAGTAACACTGAAAAATGGTATATTCTTCTCTCTTTCACTCTATTTTTACTTCTCTCTTCTTTTCTCTTTCCCTCTCTCCCTCCCTCCCTCAGTGCTTAATTAAACAGCAGAATAGAGGGTCTCTGACTCTTTCAGTTGTGCATCAACTGTGCCTCTGGGTCAGCAGGACCGGAGTCACATTCAAATGAGATGCAGTGACAAAAACAGAAAAAAAACTCTACAGCTAACTAATATAGAGGTAAAATTACTTTAAATATGTTTCTGAGCATCCTAATATGAACAAGCAACAAAAACTAGAAAGACCTCATTCAGTTGAAACAGGCAAACATTTTGATGGTTCCTTTAAATTGTCCTTAGCTGTGGCTGAACTGTTCCATGCAAGGGTGCAGTTTGCTATTATACTGCAGTACAGCCCAACATGCGCATGTGTGTGATGCTGCTGTGAATCCAGCCAGGATGTGTGTGTGTGGGGGGGAGGTTGGGTGTCTTATCTACTCTTGTTAATTGGAAGAGTGTCAGAGGACAGTTCTGTCATCAGCATCTCGTCCTTCGGAAGCTTTTAAGCAGACACCTGACAGCCCCGCCCACATACCCTGAACTAGTTCACCCTGGATTCTCCTGCCACATTGTTTCCTTTGCTCAGAAATGTCGTGAAATTGCTGCTCCTTTTAGCTGAAAGGGACACACATTGCATATAAAGCAGGGAAGCATTGAATAACCGAGAGTGGAGCCTCTGTAAGGCTTAAGTGTTACAGTTATACACAACACAGCCTACATAATTGATCGATTGTCCTTGTTGCCCCTTAAAGCAAACTGATTTTAGTGGGTTTAACCCTGTTAAATGACTGATGAACACAGATCATTAGACTAACTAAGCAGAAGGAGTTTTCTGTGATTAAATTAATGAGAATGAAAATGTATGATTTTTTTTTATGGTGTTTATATCAAACAAAAAAATTCCAGCTAGCTTTGTGTAATACCAGTTACCTAGAAAATCGTGTTATACAAAGATACTGTGAAAAGTTTTCATATAAGTGAACTAGGTACATCTGGTCAGTAGGAAGTAGCTCACTGCTCTATTGCCATTTTACAGCGTCTGTAAATTGTAGTTGTAGTAAAATGTAAATTGGAAGATATTTTGTATTCTTCTACTGGTCATTTTATTTCCAATTGTGTTAGTCCAACATACATGCATTGCCCTGTGGATATCATAACTAACAGCTCATACATCTGAATTCATTCCTTAAATTGCCTAAATAAGGAAGTCTTATACAACAAACGAAATATCACAGGAATGCTTTATATTTTCAGCCCAGAAGACTACCATGCCATCCAAATGAGGGCTCTGAGGGCACTGCATCTCTTTCATGAGCTCTGTTTTCGCGTTTTAATTTTGGAGCCTTGTAAAATATATCCGTGATGGTAAATTTAGCACTGATTGTCTTCTTGGGTTATTTATCGAATTCCCTATGATAAAAACATGTGACGTTGAAAGAAAAGATGTTATTCATGAACTGGCAATTGGGTTGTCGACCATTCAGAGGTTGTGTATCTGACTGGATGTGTTTTGCAAATCTGATCTCCAACCTACTGGCAATTGAATAACTTGAGAGTGACATTCTCATTTTTATAGGGCAAACAAGAGTTTACATGTAATTTTTTTTTACATGGACCCTAAAGGGTTAAGTGTAGTATGTTTGAATATTGCCGAAGTACACCATGTTTTTTTAGAGGTAATTTGAGGATTGAACTTTAAAAGGAGGAACTGTTTCTTGAAAAAAAGTATCCGTTGAGTTTTTTCTTTTGTCTTTTTCTGGAACATCCCTGGGCGAACAACCATTCTGAGAGTTTGACAGAGATATTCAGAGCCGAAAGAAGTAAATCTACCAAAAGAGAGTGTATTAACCAAATAGAGCTGCGAATGGAGAGTCGAGAAATAATTTACTGTATTCACAAGGGTTTATGCAGAGCTTATTTATGTTAATGGTGTTTCACATTTTCACATTGTAGTCCTAACCTAAAAAACACAAACATCACTATTAATTGCTCATGTGAGTATTCTTTTAATCAGTGAATCCAAAGATAATCCCTAGGAAAATAACCTAAAAAAGCAAAATTGGTAAACAACGATATATTTATGTATACAATAACCCCCCGCTTTTTTCACAGGTGTTACATTCCAAGAGCAACTGCTGATAGTGAAAAAAACATGTTGTTTTAATGTGTGTAGACCACTAATATGCCCCCAAATATGCTCCCAAAACACTTTAATTTTAAACCCATTACCCGTAGAGAAAATGTAAATGTAAAGCCGTATTCGTACTGTATAGTTTACACTGAATTCCTGCAGTGCTAGTATGTAAAATATCGATGTTACCACTGTATAGAATGTACTGTAATTCATGCATGGGAATTTTCTTTGATGTGAGCTATTGTTTCCTTTGTTATAGGCAGGGTAAATACAGAAATACAGAAATACAGAAATTAATTTAATAAAAACACAAAGCTTTGAGAAAAACAAAACAAAACACAAGAACACTCGAGTTTCACCAGAGAAATTTTGACTACAGTGTCACAGGGTATCAGCCAATCAGCAGCAAGGAGAAATAAATTGCATTCTCGGATTGGCTACTTTCAAACCTGCCACCTCTGAGTACAGCAGGATGTCACCATCGCAAGACATACTTTCGTTGTGTTCTCCGGACAGTACCAAAAAATATATAGCTCTTTTTCATATGGAAATATTTCTGGAATAAACATATATCATATGGAATACATTTTCTTATTACTTTAATATTTGTTACCAAATTAGTAAATTATATATTTAAAAATAATTTAGCACTAAGTATGAAAAATGATATATTGCCATGAAAAAAAGATGTGACCTTGTCCTCGTGCTGGGTTGTTTATGTTTGGTCGCGGTGCTTAGCAACCCAGCACGAGGACGAGGGGGTGTGGCGGATGAGGCCTGGACGTCACAAAAGCAAAAAAAATCAAAGGATATGTACAGTTTCTGCGTTAGTTATGTGGTTTCAGTGAACAATTACTAGTTCAGTTCTCAGTTAATCGCTCTGATGATGATGAGAAATATTATACACAGTTACTGATATGCTCTATGTTTTGGCTGTATTTGTAGATGTGTTGGTATTACAATGCTTCTAAGGCTATAATTTTTCTGAAACCTATGCACTGGTAACTTGTTTTTCTATAACATACAAGATAAAACGTGAATGCCCTGCAGTGGCAAATAGCTTTGTTTTTATGTTTGATTTGATTACATTAATGTTTATGTTGAGATTTACATTTATATGGAGCTCCATCACTCCAGAGAATGCACATTCCAGTACAGCTCTGCCCAACCGCCCTGTTGCTCCCCTTGCTGGGTGTATAGTTACACTCTATATCCCAGTTTCTGACCACATTAACCCTATTCAGGTATTATTTCAGTGACACTGACATGATAGTGGCATGTTAGTGCTGGTATAAATGTATCAGACACACTTTCACTGTAAAGTGATCCACATTCTGTATATATCCTACCAGAGCGGTTCTGTGGTCAATTACATGTGAACTGTGCACAGACAAATGAGCAATGTCTTACTATACACCACCCAGGTGAAGCGAAACTGAATAATGAGGTGTAAAATAAATCAGCTTTTCCCTGACTGAGTAACCTACATATTGTGCAACACCCTAAGAAAGACAGTCTTAGCAGAAGCAGAAAATGAAGGGGGAGGGTGTCCCAGTGCTCATGGCAATCAAAGTGACCTTTGGAGTAGTCACTTGCATTTCCATGACACAATCAGATGGGACAGAAGCCCTTCACTGTGGGCACGTACCCCAGCTTTCTTGCTTCTGCCAACTCACTGACCTTGGCAGATGATGGCCACCAGGAGCCCCACCAGGATATGCTGAGCTTTCACATTCACACTTGGCACCAGAAACAGAAACACGGCTTCGGACATCACTGCCTTGGAATCACACATTTGAAGGGAGAGAGAATGCCACTAGCCGCAAGTATTTATCGGTGGGTGGAAAACTACAGCCATCTTTCAGTTCTGCTTCAAAGCCATGGCTGGAGAGGCATCGCACCATGAATATTCATGGATTCTATGCAAATCCAATCAAAATTATTTAGCTATTAAATTCAGGTTTTCACACTATTCCCTCAGCATCCACTGGGTCTCTGATGTGAGCTGACTGCAAATAACACACAGCTCAGCTGATTGACACGAACAGGCTGCATTTGATCATCCAGCTGCCAAGACCAAACGATTCAGAGATGATGCAAATAAACTGTTTCCAGGATAGTTACAGCCACTACAAACATACAGGCTGTCTTCAATATATACGCATTGTTATTGAACAGAAACCATACTGGAGGTCTTTGTTTGTCAATTAGTACACAGTTCCCTGGTAGAGTGCACTGCTGGATACTCTGCAGACGGCCAGCCAGTGAAACAGAATTACACATATTATTAAAGAGTGATTGGTCAGAGTAAAGTGTGTTCTATGCCATGGTACCAATAGAGCACTGAAGGGTACACAACAGCACATAAAATGAGAGATAAAACCTGCATTGTTAAACTACATGGCTTTATGCAACTTTACAGAGTGCTGGCAAGATTCCCATTCAGTTCACAAGGCAATTCAGTGCATGATGCTGGTTTCAGGAGTTTATATTCTCATACTATTTAAAGAAACAATAAATTCACTAAATTATGTGGAAAAATGTTACTCTATTAAATCTGTGAGTTAAAAAATTAAATTGAGATTGAGCTCTTTTTGTAACACGCACGGAGCTCTGAAGTCTCATCAGAGGAGCACAGTTAACCCTCTCCTGTCCATGCAGTAACACTTGAAGACAAGAAGGTGAGCTCAAACTCGTGATATATATAGTTGTATTGTAGCTAGGTTCTAAATTTTAATAGAAGAGGTTGTTGTCTAGTTTGTTGTTCTTTTTGTAACACACCCTATGTGACATATCTGCTTTATACAGTCTGACACTTGGTGCCACTCTCTGGTGTCCAGCTGGCTGCAAAAATGCTTCTATGCTTATTTCTATGCATGAAATAGATAAGAAATAAGAAACATATTAGGTGCTGCACTGCATGTCTCTCTTATGGAGTTCATTGTTCTTTAGTTTGAGGATGTGAAATGTAAAGAATGCACACTTTTTTAGTCAGATGTGGCACATTCTAACTACTAGTGTCATCTTTTAAGTTCCCTTGAGCAATGAATGTGTTAAAGGCAGAGAAAGAATGCTGCATTATTCACATTGTGCACTGTGCTGTGTTCACACAGGACTATAAGGGGTCACCTTACATTACTTTAATTGTAGAGACACTACAGAGAAATATTTCACAGAACAGATCATTGCATTGTTTTACTGTAACATAAAGGAAACACTATTATATTATTACAACATATATTATGTTATATTTTTTATATGTTTTAGGCCTTTTTTCAGTCTGCCACAAATCTGGCCATGAACAATTGACAAAACTGCATTATCGAGCAAGATCCCAGACAACATTAGCACAAAATATTAACACAAAGGAAATAGACATGCTTGGATATTCTGGTTGAAACATGCAGTAAATGAGCATTTTGGTGATATGACGCAACTTAATTGGGCCAAGAGTGCATATGGCTTAGCCTCAATTGAAGTTGTTAGCATGGAAAATAGACATGATTGGAGGTTTAAATGAAAAGTTTTGACAAATCTGAAGTGTAGTTTAAGAGCAGGAACATTATAAATGCAAGTAATTTAAAAATGGGAAAAATACAGAGAAAAAACATTGTTCTGCCTGGTCTGTAGTGTACTGCCTTAATAACAGTGTGCTAATCTGCTCTTGCAGGGTGCTTGAACTCGATATAGTGCAATAGACATGCCTTCAAGAGCTGGAATAACTGCTGAATGAGCCATGAAAAAGAATGACAGTGGGCTAATAAGCAATTAGGAAGCTACAGGTCCAGCTCTGGAACCACTAACCCGCAGCAATTAAACCCAGACTGTTTGACCCCAGCCTGTTAGCTCTGTTTCAGAAATGTAATATACTGCATAAGAGACAGGCAGGCATTGGGAAATCATTAAAATATAATCCAATGAGGGGGCTCTCCAAATTATACTGTCACACACACTTGAATTTAATAATTCATTTGGCTAATTTTCCAAAGTGTCAGTCAGAGGGGTGTGTTGCCGAGCACCTAATTGCACAATTTGCATTCCATTTTTTTTGTGGTGTGTGCGACTTGCGAGACTTGAACGTTTTTAACCCCCAAGAATGATTCTCGCAGCTGACGTTTCACACATCAGAGTGACAGTGTATTGGACCACAGGCTACAGCCTGCCACAAAGTCCTCACTGCCTGTCACTCCACATGTGACACTGGCGCTTTCATAAAGACACAGAACTCACTTTCTCTCCCCCCCTTTTACCCCCCCACGACCATCAGCTGACAGCACAACTTACACACAGACACACAGACCCAGCTACATCAGCACTGGATGGCCTGAGGACAAGGGTGTTTGATTCTTGGTGTATGAATCATTACCAAGGGCTCAACTTTTAATAGGGCATTGTGATGTGGTGTGTGGAAGTATCTGCTCCTGGAGTTACACCCTTTAGTGCATTAGCCAAGCAATGCAGATGTTAAATAGGAAACAGCAATAGAGATATAAAGAGATTTTAAAGAGAGATTTTTAAAGACATTGCATTTCATTACTGGAAAAAGCAATTTCAATATGTACTTAACTAACGTAAGCTAGTGTCAAATTGATATCTAGATATATTTATACATGTGCAGATAGAGATATATAGATAATGGCCGATTCGTTACACACATGTTCATTTGTTGTAAAGTTAATACATATAAATAGATGCATCAGTATGACCGGGACATTCAGAACATATTCCAATACAACAAACCCGAACACACCACGGTTCAGTAACACCACACTTCAACAGAGCCAGCTACTCACTCTCGTGCTTGGACGTTCCCCATGTGTGCCGCGGGACTCCGGGACTTTTGATGATGGCCCTGCCAGCAGATTTTAACGCATCCATACTGTGAAGGTGCTCGCCTGCCAGGTGGAGTCCTTCTCCTCCTCCTCCTCCTTCTCCTCCTCGTCCTCCTCCTGCAGCTGCTGCTCGGGACTGGGCACGCCTGGCAGTCCTTTCGGATGAGAGGATGGAGAGAGTGAGAAGAGGAGAGCCGCGATAGAGCACAGGCTTGGCTGTCCGCGTAGGGAGCTCTGAAGTCTCATCAGAGGAGCGCAGTTAACCCTCTCCTCTCCACGCAGAAACACTTGAAGACGAGAAGGTGAGCTCAAACTCGCCACGCCCATTCCTGGCAGAGCGTCAAATTGCAGGGATCGCATTAATTACAGTATAATTAAGGGAAATTGTCACGCAAACACGCGTT
>JBBMFX010087401.1:0-10072 GCA_037832545.1 Rhabdalestes septentrionalis
CTGTGGTCCCAGCTCTCTTCAAGTCATTGACCAGCTCCTCCCGTGTAGTTCTGGGCTGATTCCTCACCTTCCTTATCATCCGTGATTCCCCACGAGATGAGATCTTGCATGGAGCCCCAGTCCGAGGGAGACTGACAGTCGTCTTTAGCCACCTCCATTGTCTGACAATTGGGCGGAGTATATATTCCCGAATGTGAGCCTGTGACTGGGGGGTGGAGCATCTATTCCTGAACGCAAGCCTGTGACCGGGGGTGGGTTATCTACTCCCAAACGCGAGTCTGTGCCCGGGGGGCGGAATAACTACTCCCAAATGCGAGTCTGTGACCGGGAGCTGATTATCTACTCCCGAGCGAGTCTGTTTAAATTAAATGAAGTGAATATTTGAATATTTCAGATGTTTTTGATGATTTCAAATTAAAATGCTGACAAAACTGAAGTTAACCTTTTTCTAACAAAGAACTACCCATTTTAGAAATGCAAGGTTTAATTTGAACATTTTAATGGCATTGCATTCAGATACATAGACTTTGATATGGAGCTTCTACTTCTACTAGATATTGGAGTGTTTCTGTAGAGATTTGTGTCCCTTCGTTCTGTAGAGCATTTATGAGGTCAGGCACTGATGTTGGATGAGAAGGCCTGGCTCACAGCCTCCGTTCCAGTTGCTCCCAAATGTCTTGGATGGGGTTTAGGTCAGGGCTCTGTGCAGGGCAGTCATGTTTTTCAACACTGAACTCATCCAACCATGTTTTTATGGAGCTTACAAAATGTCTTGCTATGCTGAGGCATTTCTGAAAGTAAGGGGCCCCTGATTTCAATAAAAGGTTTTTCCCAATACTTTTGACCCAGTACGTTTGTCCATATACTGCATGTAAGGGGCCCCTGAAATTAACTGATTAAAATCATGTTAAGCCTGGTAAAGGAAAGCTTATTGGTGGTATATTTACATTTACATCATTTAGCAGACACCTTTTTATCCAAAGCGACTTCCTTTCCCTAACTTCAGGGGACAGTCTCCCTGGAGCAACTTGGGGTTAAGGGTCTTGCTCAGGGACCTAGTGGTGGTGCTGGAGCTACCTCCACCCTCACATGTATATGCGTTGAATACCTTTCTGTATCTATTTATAGTTGCTTGACAAATATGAAAAAGCAGAATTTCCAGACAGATTGCTGTATGCTCTTACATTCTCCATAAAGAATGACACCTTCAAACAAAGTCCACTGACAGCGCTAGACTGCCGGCTGCTTCACGTGGTGAATGGGTTAATTACAGAGGAATAATCTCTTGCTATGGGGTGTATACGTATAAGGAAGGGGTTATTTTCATGTGAAACCTCTGTTAAGTGATTAATTTTGTCCAGTGCACAGTTACTGAGAATTAAAGAGGGCTCATATGATTTTCTCTCTCTAACTAGTACTGATTTCCATCTGATACCCTCTGTATCTTATCTGTGGTATCTAGTTGGTAAACAAACTGGCGAACAAGGGAGTTGCATAAGGTTTCTGAAAAAGAGCATACACACAAATATCTATATTTTAAACCTGTCTGACACTAAAGAGACTCAAACCATGTGGAAGGTGTGCGAGCTGTCATTAATCAGAATCAGAATCATGTTTATTGGTCAGGAATATGCGTACATATAGAAGGAATTTGGTGCCGGTCAATGGTGTGTCTCAAGCACAACCCTAAAAAACACAACAATATAAACAATCAAAATCTTATTTACACAAAATAAGGGTTTTAAGATAAATACAACAGAGTGTACATAAAGTGCAGCTGCAGTCCTGTGAAGGTGTGAGAGAGTTTAGGAGATAATCTTTTCTGCTGTCTTTACAGTGCACTGCAGTTTGTTCCTGTCCTGTTTAGATGCTGCCCCATACCAGACTGTGATGGAGGAGCACAAGACAGACTCAATGACTGCAGTGTAGAACTGGATCAGCAGCTCCTGTGGAAGACTGTACTTCCCCTGTTGTCTCAGGTAGTACACCCTCTGCTGAGTCCTTTTGAGCATGGAGGAGATATTGGACTCCCACTTCAGGTCCTGGGAGATGATAGTACCTAAGAACTTGAAAGTCTCCACAGTAGACACCAGGCTGTCTGATATGGTGAGAGAGAGCAGTGATGAGGGATTTCTCCTGAAGTCTGTTGTCATCTCTACAGTCTTGAACTTGTTCAGCTCCAGGTTGTGCTGACTGCACCAGAGTACCAGCGATGCCAACATGTCACATACAGCTTATTGTTTTCAGGCACCCGCAGCAGTTAAAAAACTGCTTATCATTATGTACCTCTACTGCTCATATTTTCATTGCTACCCAGGTTGTTATCATCAAGATCAGCTTAATCTCTCTGTTACCTTTAATACTATCCACGGTATATTTTGTGTCAAACTTGGTGAAGATGTTTGTTATTTAGTAGATTGTTTTAAATGAATGTGCCAAATATGCAAAAAATCAATTGTGCAGTCTGACAGCATGTGGATTCGAGCAATTTCTGGTGAATACACAGCACAAATTATGCCCTGAAACAAATCTAGGCCCATCTGGGGGAGATGCATGGCAACACTAACAATACTAAAAGCTGCATGTGAGCCAAAATCATCCACTGATGATTTTGGCTCACATGCAGTTCATAAATAATAAAAATAAAAAAAACAAGTAGTACAACATACAGTGTCCAACACATCCAGCCCAACACATCTGCCTTAATGCTAGGAACACTATTAACAATAAAAATGGCTGTTCTTGCAAAGTCGGTGTGACAACACTGCAGATCCTCATGTCTTTCAAAATGGGAATTTTTAATCAGAATTAGATTTCTTTTTCCTGAAGAAAATTTCTTGGTGTCAGAGTAGATTATTTTTCAGACGCCTGTAGTGTGTCTGCAATGTAAACGTATCCCTACTGCTACCTATAAGGACAATGAGATTCAGTCATTTTATTTGACATGTTCTGCTTTGATATGTGTGTAGCACTGATCATCCAGTTATGTTGCTCAGCATTATCAGCTTATGAAAGCCATCCGGCTTCATTTAACCAAACATTTACAGGCTGAGCTAAGTTGTTAAGTGGAGAACAGGCTTTTTTCATTATTTCATATGTGTGTGCATATCAGTGCATGTGTATGTGGATCTTATATTGACTCAAGTGGTCAATGAAGTGAGGTAATCACTATTTGAGGAGCTGTTAAAGAAAAGATTTAGAAAAAAACAAATAGGCAACCATATAAATATGAGAGGTTATAAACACTGTCCAAATAAACACAGGATGATAAAGCAGCTTTGACAGTAATATTTTTACAAGATAACTTAAACCTTTATTTCTCTAAACCATCTTCAACTTTTAATTTCTGATCAGCTTCACTCTATTCACAGCTGTTTTACATGATTGTAGTTGTTATGTACATTTTTTGGTGTGGTTTATTGTTATTCTTTAATTTTTTTAAATTAGATTTGGTTTTATTATTTATTATCTTTCTGTTTTCATTCTGATGTTGTTATGTTGGCAGAAGTTTAAAAAATTGCAATAGTGCCTCACAGCACTGCAGACACAAGCCAAAGACGAGCCGCAACCTCAAGCTTTCTATTACAACAGTTCTATGAAATGAATAAAAAAATAAAGCAAAGAATCCCTGATTTCCACAAAGAGAATTGTGTGTTATGGATAGAACTTTGAAACTGTCGAAATATCAGACTAGCTCAGCTTTTTATCAGATTTAACTGAATTTTTATTCAGCCAGTCCATAAAACATTACACAGCCCCTCTTGTTTAGCGATTTGTATTCTGGTCATTTCTAGTGAATATTCATTTGCTTAACTTAAAATCAATTGTTCTTTTGTCACAGCTGCCCAGTGAAAAGTTGACTCAGGCATACTGAATGGTTAGAAATTGGATGCCAATTTCTCGTGATGCAGACTTCTCAGAGTCTGAACAAAGAGGCAGCAGGGCAAAAAGGAATCTTGAAAAAGTTTTCTATGGTCTATTTAGTGATCTACACTATATGGACAAAAGAATAGGGACACCTGACCATTACACCAACATTATACCAGCTCTGTGTGGGCTGTCAATTTCTTCCACACTGAACTCATTCAACCATGTCTTTTGTGGACCATGCTTTGTGCACTGGCGCACAGTCATTGCATGTATATTCAACAGAATAGGAAAAGTCTATTAAGTTGGAAGCATGGTGTTGTCCAAAATATCTTGGTCTGCTTAAGTATTAATATTACCCTTCACTGGAAGTGAGGGACCTAGCCCAAACACTGAAAAACAGGTGTGTCCCAATACTTTTGTTCAAAGGCTATATGAAGGGCGGTGGTGGAGAGTTTAGTGGAATAAAAATCCTGCTGAATAAGTTGTTCAACAGTGATTTTAGAGCCAGTAAAGGAAAACACGCAGGTGGCAAAAATACTCCAGGCCCGGCTTCCCAGGCACCTCTGGCTCGTGTGGGGCCCCAAACACCAAGTCAGCTCATTAACCAAATGAGCGATGCGCGGCCCTACCTGAGACAGGTTTTTTTTCCATACAGGTATGGCCAAAAATGTTTGAGTGCGGCTAGAACCGGCAACAGCTCGCAACGCGTCATGCAGTACTTTCTCTCTGCCCGCGATAAGGAGCAGCTGAAATAAGCTACTACCTGGCCCCTGGTTTGCGACAACATGGCCCCCAGTCTCACATCACTAGCGTTGGTGTCTAGCACGAAAGCTGGTCAGTAGCGATGCCCTCCTCGCTAATCACATGCCATAGAAACTCGGTCTGGCAACAGAACAGATGGCAGTTTTCTGCGACAACATGGCCCCCAGTCCCACATCACTAGCGTCGGTGTCTAGCACGAAAGCCTGCTGGAAATGTGGATACACTAGCACCAGAGCGGAGACTAACGCAGCCTTCAAAGACGTGAATGCGCACTCACAATCGCTGTCCCAGTTGAACGCCTGCCCCTTCTGCGTTAGCCAATGTAATGGGCTCGCGACGGTGTGAAATCGCGGATAAAACGCCAGTGGTACGACACTAGCCCCAAGAAACTACGTAGCTGGTGAATGTTAGCTGGTACTTGCTAGTTCTTTACAGCAGCGACCTTCCCCTGGTCAGTAGCGATGCCCTCCTCGCTAATCACATGCCCTAGAAACTCGGTCTGGCGACAGAACAGATGGCAATTTTTTGGATGGAGTTTTAATTTGGCTCAACGGATCGCCCTGAACACTTCCCAGAGGTCTCGCAGCTCCGGGTCGAAGCTATGTGCATGACCCAACAGGTCGTTGACATAAACCACACAGCGCAAGCGCAGAATGTCCCTAAGCACTTTCTTCATGAGCCGCTCGAACGTGGCCTGGGCATTACACAACCCGAACACCATAACGGAACTGCCACAGGCCCTGCCCGATACCGGATGCAGTTTTGGGTTGCACCTCAGGGGATAGCTCTACCTGCCAGTAGCCGTTCCGTAGGTCCAGGAAACAGAACCAGGAAGAACCTGATACACAATCGAGGGCCTCATCAATGCTAGGCAGCGGGTATGAATCTTTCCGTGTGAACGCGTCTACACAAAACCGGATCTTTTCTTCCGCGGGGGCCCAATTGGCTAGCAGACAAATGGGGTGTGCGTCACCAGTGTCGATACTTTGTTGAACCAAATAAGTGTGGGTACAATCCTTTTCGTCAGCTGCGAAGATGTCCCCGTACTCGTCTAAAAGCTGCCGAAGCTGCTGGCTCTGAGCCCCAGTTAACCCCACACAGCTACGTTCGAATAGCTGGTCGACAGCCTGCCAGTTAGGTGACGGACCCGATCGCGACACACCCCCCACCCCGGCCTCTGGTTGCTCCCCGGACCCCTCGGCCAACCTGACACCTTGATCCCCCCTACGGAGCAAAAGGTGCTTAGTACCAAAGCGCACCCACTTCAGTTTAACTGCTGCTGGGGTACGATGTCCACCAGCATGGGCGCGTCGCAAAAACACATGAGGGGCATGCTGGTTTCCTCAGTGGCAGCCGAGGAGGGCTTGTCGCCGTCCTCTTGTGGCTACTGCTCCGTCGTCTCGCTGCCAGCCGGAGAGTGCTAGAACCGGCTGGGGGACCCTCTATTGGCTGGCTTCTCCGGTGAGCTTTTTGTCCTTCCATTTGGCCCCCTCAAGCTGCTGGACGTGATCTTTGATCTCCCGTAGCATTGTTTCCTCCGCCATCATACCTCTGACACCAGTGTGATGATTTTGAACTGAGATCGTTAAGTGAGGCAAGGAACATTTGTGAGAGCAGGTGGATTCAGAAAGGGAGCATACTCCACATTCTTTATTTGGATCTCTTAAAAGCAGTAACATGTAAAAGGTTAAGACATGCGCCACCACCAGCTTTCAGAACACAGAAACCCCACCCCAAGTTCACAGATCTACAGTTTCTCACATTCACAGTAATCTGTGCACCTCCACCCTAAAACACAATAAAACAACCCCAAGCAACCCCAAAACACACAATAACACACCAAACACACACAAATATACCTTTATCCCCTCAAACACACAAAGTAACCCGAAATAACACACAGAACGAACAATAAACAGTTCGGGGAGGGAGCAGCGCATCCTGGGAGACCCCTCCCCATCTCAATTCCATTACAATATTAAAGTGTGGATTGTGTTTTTTTTTTATTTGGGTAAAGTAATCCAATGTCATGGTAGTGACACAGTTGTTAAACATTTTGAACGGTGGGCTCACTCCCATCTGTGGTGGTTTAAAGTTGATGCCGTCCTCTGATGTGGCTCTGTTCTGTACCATCAGTCCTCATGGAATGTGGCCCACACATAAATACTGCATGTGGTGAAAATTGTCTCAGCTGACTTTGTCTTTCCTCACTCTAATCTTACACTGTGTAGCCTAGACCAGCAGATGTTCCTGTGCTATTCCCTGCCTGTTGTACCTCCTGTCATCACCAGTTAATGGTAGGAGACAGTACCTTTTAAGATGAGTGGGTTTCCTCTGTGACTTTCATCTTGATTAATCATCTGCACAACTCCACCTTCTCTCCTCCTTTCTCTGAAGTTCCTGTAGTTAGTGTCATCTGTGCACTGCAGCTCCACCAACTGTTAGCAGGTGGGGGTGAGTGCATATCATGTCTTTCTTCAAAGATTCCAACGAAAGGGGGATCCTTTAGGCAGACTACAGCTACAACTGAGAGAAGATTAAATACCTTCTTCAGATTAGGCTACTTTTAGGTTTCTTTTTCTTAATAAATGTCATACTTTTTACCTGAAATGTACTTCTTACTACATGCCAAATTCATGAAATTATCATTTGAATGCACAAACGTGTTACATCGCTTCTCCTCATGGTAGTGATAACTTTTGTTTTGTGATATTCACATATATGTTATAAAGCATATTTGTTCATTTTGCCCACTGTAGACTCTATGTGTCATCATAGAAAGGACTTTCAGAATTTGTCATGATGAGCTCATGACAGAAAACATCATGGGCACTGGAAGATTACAGTATGGGGGGATATAACCCCCCGATTTTCAAAATCATTCATTGCGCCTCCACCCTGCCACCCTTACAGACAAAAGCAGAGATGTGCAGTTGTGACTATTTAGGAACGAGGTGCTGACACTTTTTGAGCATTTCTTGTAAACACTGGGGATTTTTTGTTACTTCTGTATTTCTAGCATAGACAATTTGACATTTATTTCTGAACTACAAATGAAACATTTAACCTCATTAAACACTTTTGTTATTAATGTTCAGACCATACATCAATGGATGTTATTGGTAGTAAAATTATCGAGTTAATATCCATTTTCATCACAGTGGTGGCCGCTGTGGCTGAACCACTCTGGCAGACTGAGACTTGGTTTCCTGGGTGGACAGCTTCTGATCCCTAGCAAAGAGTATATGAGTCAAAGGAAATCCTAAATAAACACCTGGTCTGAGATCCAACAGGCCCTTGGCACTTACCTCCCACAAAGAGCTGGTCAGTCCTCAATAGATCCAGGACTGGCCATGGCCCATGCCTGCTGGCTCTCACAGGGGTGGCAGCAGTACAAACCTACTGCATACATGTAAAGAGAACCAAACCATTTAACATATCTCTGAAGTTTGCATCCATTCTCCCATAGGCTAAACAGAGGAATAGTTGTCCTTCATGGGGTGGAAGAAGGTGATGGGTTAAAAAAATGTTGCATTAACTGGATAAAAAAAATTTGAATATATTTTACAGACTTGCTTACATTCTGTTCTCTACCTGGACATCCAGGAACAAACTTTGTGACAATCTTTAAGTTCTAAGTGAAGCTGGCCACTACAGTTTATCTAACAAACGCAGTGAGTTTGATGGATGATGGATGAGGTTTGGTCCGCTTTAATTATCTACCCCAGAACAGCTCTGAGAGGAACACCTGCTCTCTTGGAGGTCTGCCAATGTCTGTAACAACTTGGTACATGGCACCGATGCATAATTTGGGATGGACTGAATTTCACCGAGCCAGTAAAAAGCTTGTTTTTAATGGATGTAGTTTCATCCAAACCAGGTTTCTCCTCTAAATGTATGAATGTAGGAATGTTGGGCTCTTTTCAGCACTGCTCTGTCAAGGACAGAGGTTAAAAGCATACTAAATATGATGGTTCTCAACAAGCTTTTTTTTTTAACCTATCATACTTGAATTGAGGATATTTCATTTATCAAACAAATGCCCTGTGAAAAACGTGAATGGGTATACTGCTCCCTTCATTGGGTTTCTCAATAACCAAATCAGAATTTTAAGCTGTCAGAATGAGGGACATTCTGCTTCTCAAAGGTGGGTTGCTGTGTGATCAGCTTGCTAACCATGCAATTATTTAGCAACTTTCTCTCACAGTCTCTTATGGCTGATTAATTATTTTAGTCTTGGCACCAAGCACATTGTATTCCACAGTAACTGAGGGTTTGAATGGATATGATGGCTCCTATCACTTGTCTGTCAGTGGAATGTCTGACAATGTCAATGGATCTAATGCACAGAGAATTCCAGTGATGAGCTGATGTGGAATGGACATGAAAGAGAACCATACAGCAAACAATATGAATCCCATCTGAATTTACTGGCATGTGTTAAGAGCCAATGAAGAGTCTAAGAATAGTTAAGAAATGTATAGTTTGTGGTCTGACATTTATTTTGCTCACAGAAAAAAATGCTGTTAAATAAAGCATTTTACAGATGTACAAAAGTGTAGTTGAAGCAAATATTGTTGGAACGTTTTAAATCAAAACCAACTTAAAATCAGGAGAGACTTTGACCCATTCCTGTTGACACATATCTGTCAAATCAGATAGGTTTCTTGAATCTCTTTGCTGAACCCTGACTTTCAGCTGTCACCATTCAATTCTTGATGGGATTGAAGTCAGGGGATTGACTAGGCAATTCAAAAGCTATGATCTTTTTCTGGAACCAGTACATAGCTGCCTTGGCTCTGGACATGGAATCATTGTCCGACTGGAAAATCAGGCAGTCAAGAGATGGTCAGACAAGAGCTAAATCAAACAAAACTTAGTGTGCATCCAAATTTTCAAATGAAGCTTTCTTCCCTTCCAATCATGGAAAGATGATAGGAAATGTTTAATTACTGTAAATTCCGGACTACACACCGCACCTGATTAAAAGACACAAATTCTAATTTTAGAAAGAAAATCTTTTTCCTACTTGTACAAGTTGCACCAGATTTTAAGCCGCATGTGCTAATATGACATCTGGTGCTGAGTCTGGTTACGAGTAGAGCTTAGATTTTCTGCCCGAACCTGGCTCGAGCCTGACCCGGTCCGCAGGTCGGGTCAGGACGATATTTCCTGCATCTATCCTCGGGCCGGGCTGTGCCGGGCCATGATCAAACCTTAACCCTTTAATGCACAACCTATTGTAACCCCCTCTAACGCACAACATGGGTCCAAAGTGACAAGCATTCATTTCCAATGTAATTCCAAGCATGGACATGGTTTTCTCTCTTACAACTTGTAAAAGCAATACATTTCACCCTATAATATTTTATAAGTTGATAAATTAGGTAGGGTTCAAAGCATAAAAACATTTTTTATCATTTTTACATTTGTATCTTAT
>JBBMFX010087421.1:0-10072 GCA_037832545.1 Rhabdalestes septentrionalis
TGCTACATCCCAGCCTCAGTCCTGCTTCATCCCAGCCTCAGTCCTGCCTCAGTCCTGCTACATCCCAGCCTCAGTCCTGCCTCAGTCCTGCTACATCCCAGCCTCAGTCCTGCTTCATCCCAGCCTCAGTCCTGCCTCAGTCCTGCTACATCCCAGCCTCAGTCCAGCTTCAGCCCAAACTTTGCCTGAGCCCAGCCCAATTTAATGTAAAAACTTACCGCAGCAATAAAACAAGGCAATAAACAACCAACCAAAAAACAACAACAACAAAACAACACACCATAACCTCATTATCAAGCATTTTCTTTTAGGGTTTTTTTGGTTAAAAAGTGTAGATGTAAATAAAGTCACTCTAAATTGTGTGATGTGACAACTGCTGCAGAGTTGTTCACATGTATGGTGATATATAGGAACCAGATATCCAACACTCTAAAATGTTGCACAAATTATTTAAACTCTGTTGATTGACATGTTTTCTTAATGGGGTTTTGTGGGCTTGTGGTTTTGTGTAATCTATTTTTTTTTACATTCAATCTCTTGATGGGAAGGCACATAGGAGGCAAAATAGTACCCTGAGTAAATGTGTTTGACAGTATTTTACTATTAGCAACATTAAGTGTAAAATCTCAGGATGCATGTAGGTTCTGGGTACTGAATAAAAGTGTTATATTATACATTGTGGCTCCTGGTTGCTGTCATCACCACTACAAGATAAAGAGTTCTTCTTCACATCCGTTCACTCCAAATGACCTGCCTATGAAACCATATTGTGGTTCACCACCAGCTCCCATTTCCCATTACAATATACTGTAATGCAATGCAAATAATTGAAAGTGGCTGAATTTGTGGCACCACCACACAACCTTATCTATAGAATCTCCTGTTGGTTATTATGTATATTATTGTCTATATGTTATAGGTGAAATGCGCTGTGTAGATAGATGCTTAAGTGTCTCCTGATTTTGATCATCACAAATAAAACCTTTTTAATATATGTATATATATATTTTTAAATTATACATAAGTTATCTGAGTGCCCATTTTAAGGCACTGAATGTCTATTTGAAGCTGAAAAATGCTTGTAGCAAAAAAAAATGGAGCTACTTCTCTTCCCTAGAAACTCACCCTCCTCCATATGCTCCTCATAAACACAGGCATGCGCTCACACACACTCATGCGGGCACAGAATGACACATGAGATGGAACAGTTGCCCCGTGATACAGATCATCAGTAATTTTTCTTCACTAATCAGTTTATATGGCAGTCGGTTTATCACTAGAATCATCCCACAAAAAAAATCTGTGTAGAGCTAAAAGTGAATGATTTTTGGGAATTAATGTTGTTATAGTGGGTGGGGTTACATTATGCATGTTTCTGATAAGTAATTTAATCCAGTCCACTAAAACCACACTTATCACAAAATATAATCATTAAAACATGTCTTATTGTAACAACAAATTCTTTTTATTTTATTTTTCACTTAATTTGTGAATCCATTTAACATTCCACATCAGAAGCATTATTATCCTTTGAGTCCTCCACTGTATGATATAAAACCTACCTCTATTTTCTGAATATTCTGCTTTTTATGACATATTCCACAAGTTACATATTTGTCAGTATTATTATTCATTTTCAGTGATATTTAGAGAACAATAGAGAACTACTATAGAGAACAATAACTTTGTCACCCAAATAATAGTGTCAATTATTTATACATTAATTTATTCTTTTTTTTCTTTATTCCACTAATAATTATGTCCCTGTGATATGGGGTCACCAACCTTTCTGAAACTGAGAGCTACTTCGGGCACTGAGCCATACTAAAGGCTACCAGTACATACACTAGTACAGAGTTTACCTAAACTTTATGTATAATAAACATGTTTTAAATGCTTTTTTTTTTTTTTAGATATTGTGATTTTCAAACAGATATAAATGCAACTGCGATTAAAGAAGAACAGCAGCAGGATAAAATTAAATGTTAGACATTACTCACTGGTGAGTTGTGCTATATTTTGTATAGGTCCGTGGGCTTCTGATGTGGTCCTTGGAGGCACCACTTTGGTGACCCCTGGTTTAAAAGCTTTCTTTCATAGACTTGAAAATTATTTTAAAATGTTAATAATTGTCACCCGAGTAGCGGAATCACTCACTAATGCAAAAATGTATTATTATCATTAATGTTTTGAATGAATTTTTCATGTATCATTATTAATGTCAATAATATATAGATTTCTATGCAGAAATCACAATCAATTGCCTTTTTATGTGTAAAAGTAGAAAAAGTGTTTAAAAGCAGTCTTGATTTCAATCCATTGGCCTTGGTGCTACTGAAAAAAACTGTGGTATCAGTAAGCAATAATAAGTAAAAAAGAAATAATCCTGAAAGGTGGATGACTGATAGAAGCACAGAACATACAGTTCCAGAAAAAAAATTAGACCACTGCAATTATTTTTTACATCAGCATCTCTATGAATATGACAGCCGTTCTGCTTTATGATGGACTGATTACTGATCACCTGAATCAAATCTTATTTAATGAGGAAAAGTATAAAAAGGGGGTTACTTTCTTCTTTTGCAGAGGATCGCTGCGACATTTGGTGGCCCACCTACCATTGACGAGTGTGCACAATAGGAAAAAATATATTTTCAGCGTGAGAAATCGAAGGTGTGACAGTCAGTTGCGTGTGTCTCACGCTCATTGCGTGCGAGTTGGCAGCCCTGCGTACGTACAGGAGAAACATATGAGTACTTTAGCTTGCAAACATGTTTTTACAGGTTAACTAAGTTGTAGGTTGTTAGATTATGCAATGTTTAATTCGAAATTCAGTACCTGAGGAGCTTTTTGAACTGATACTTGTTTCCCAGGTTGTTTTTGTTCCAGGTTTTTCAAGGTTTCGTTAGATAGATAGAACCCTATATAGAACCCTCAACTATCATAGAACCAATTGAATGCACAGACTGTTCTTTACATGATAAATTGTCTCACTCTGTTGAAAATGAATAATTGAGAACTACTGACAGATCATGGACGCCGAAACCATTATAGCCCCCCACTTTTTAAAATAATTCGTTTTGTACCCACAATGTATTGTTTCTTGGAAAACGGCCAAAAATATGTACGCTCGCAACCCCCCTCCTTTTTCCCTTTCCACCCCGGAAGCAAGAATTTGCACGCACACCAATGTCCCAGTAATGTAATATTAAATCATGAAGACACATATGCAATATGACAACAATGTTATTAAATATGACAATTAATATGAAATGAGGTGCTGTTTCAGGGCCAAAGGGTAATGCTATGGGGAGAGGGGGACATGTTCTGATTTAGGACTCAACAACAATCTTGAGTCTATCTGTCTCTGTTGACTGTACTGTAGACACACACACACACACACACACGCAGACACACGTATATAAATATATATAGAGGCCATATGTGTAACAGTAATGCAAAAATATCTGGTAATGTGAGAGTCATTTATTAGACTGGATTTTCAATTCATCACCAATATTCTGGTAACAGTCATCTTCGTATTTTAGCAGAGTAGACAAAGTTCCTGAGCAAACAAATTCTTTTTTTCCCCGACATTTGACAACGAACAACATCCTCAATGAAGATATTCTTCTTAATACAGAAATAAAATGTATCCATCCATCCATCCAGGAGGGGGACGCTGGAGCCTTATCCCAGCAGTCGCAGGATGAAAGGCTGGACATTCCAGTCAATCACAGGCACACCCTGGGGGCAATTTTAGTATCTCCAGTTCACCTGATGTGCATGTGTTTGGACTGTGGGTGGAAACCAGAGAACCCGGCTGAAACGGACAGAAAAGCATGAAAACTCCACACAGACACGATCTTGCCGTCAGCCAGCAGCGCTACTGTCAGATAATGAAATATACATGCGGTTTATATATCAAACACAAAACGTTTGAAAATTACTAAAAAAATTACATTGCATTTAAGCTTAGTCTTAGACTGCACTTCAGTGCTGATGGTGAATTACCAGTGAGTTTCAGGACTCTAAAAATTCTAAATTCTAATATCACTGTGTGTCTGTGACCAGTAGGGGATTTAATAGTCTTTTATAGTTTCAGGATAAGGAAGGCACCTCTAATGCTCTGCAGTTAATGAGTTTGAATAAGGAGATTTTTAACATTTTGCTTTTAATCCAGGTATCCACTGGGTACTCTATGTCCTGCTGCTACTGTACTTTCAGTTACATGTGTTGCTGTCTACCTCTGTCCTGCATTTTTACACACATAACTCTGTGCTTCTAAAATCTGTTATAATACTGTTATAATACTCTCTTTTGTTCTGACTTTACTTGTAGTCTCGTGGTTTTCTGCTCTGTTTTTGTGTTGCTCCATGGTCCTGGAAGGACATTTTGTTTCAGTGTGTTCTGTGTGCATATGTTAAAATTACAATCAATTTTTTTAAACTTTACTGGATCAAAAAAGATCACACATCAGAACGACTTACAGACTAGCCTTTAATGGTTAAAACATGACAAAAGTGATGAGGGCAACAATATTGAAATGGAGAGCGGATCTCTCTGAAGACTCAAACATTCCTGTCAGTCTGAATACCAGCTTTGTGGGTTTTGTGCAATTATGTTAAATTTGGACTTTGTGACTCTGTATGATTATATTTTAGTTCTGACAACTCACGAAGTGGGTCCGTATCTGGTAATGGGTGTTATATACTGTTAACACAATATCTGGACAAAAGTATTGGGACACACCTGTTTTGGGGGGTTTGGGTTAGGCCCCGTAGGTCCAGTTAAGGTTAAACTTAATGCTTCAGCATAACAAAACAGTCTGGACAGGGGCAAGTTTCCAACTTTGTCGACACAGTTTTCAGCCGCTGACACACAAACACACAGTTTTCAGACGCTGACACACAAACAAGGTCACGCCTCCACTACCGAATGACTCGGAACTTGTTCCACTTCTGTCACGTGTTTCCAGCATGACCGAGGTTAAGGAGCCGGACAGGTACTAAAGAACAAAAAGAGATAATCGGTGGGTCTTCCTGAAATACAGCATGGGTTTACGAAGTTTACGTTCAGCTTTTAAAACCTTAAAAACAAACATGTATGTTTGCCTTTTTACTGAATCACTAGACCATTCAACCGAGCTAGGCTAACCAGCTAAGCAGCTATGTGGCGGTGTTCCCATTGGTGAACTTACTGCACACACACTCGGGCACTACTTAGAACACTTCGAGGAACTCGGTTTTGTTCACTCTGCATCCATCTAGCTAATCAGGAGTGAAAGAGTGAGCGAATATTTACAGCCTCTTTTTTCCTCGAATTACTGTTGGTGAATTTTGCAAATAATTTCCAAAATAATATATGTAGGTCCAGTAAGGTCTTAATGAACAGTTTTGATTTGAATTCTGCCTTGACATCATGTTGGAGCATTTCAAGAAAACTTGATGAAATCTATAGGGGGTAAAATTGGAACACTGCAGATATGAATGTGAGCATTTAGCCTAGATATAATACAAGGTAGGAACATATTTTTAGTAGTAGGAATTGTCATTTCTCTTATTTACGTTCTGTGTGGATAATTCACAGGTTTTTACTTGCTGTGAGTGTCAAGTGAATGCATGTTGCTAACTGTTTTCTCTCTGGCTGTAGACCCATGTTGGTTCTCTGATAGCGATTCAGACACCCAGACCGACTCCTAAGGACAAACTCCAGCTCCCACTGCCATGAATGTGCCGTGGTTTTTAAAAACGGCTACAAGAAATGTGGTTGGAAATGTGGGCTCAGTGCTGAGCAGATCTGGAGGACTATGCTCCACCAAAACTCTCAGGTGCGTTGAACTGTAGTAAAAACAACAGCTCCACGTCACCAATCAGACGGGCCACACACAGTCAGAGACACAATTGTTCTTAATTCTAATCCAATTTTGTTGAGTAATTTGGAACATTCAGCTCAATATAATAGGATGTTTTATGTTAACTTTTTATTTTTATCCTCAAGAAAAATGTCATCAAGGCAAGCTGACCATCTTGAGAGGACAGCTAATATTCAAAGGCAAGAGGTAAGCCATTGTTTCCCTTTACGATATGGTCAAAATTATTGGGACACCTGACCAATACACTAAGTGGGACTTTAAAGACATAGACTTTAATATGGCATTGATAATCCCTCTGCAGATATAACAGTTTCCACTTTTCTTTTACAAGAATTTGGAGAGCTTCCCTGGCAATTTGTGCCCATTCATTCTTTCTGTAGAGCACCCATGACCTCAGGCACTGAAGTTAGATGAGAAGACCTGGCTTGCAATCCCCACTACATTTCATCCAAAGGTGTTGGATGGGGTTGAGGTCAGGGTTCTGTGTGGGCCAGTCAAGATCTTCCACACAGAACTCATCCAGTCATGTCTTTACAGACCTTGCTTTGTGCACGGGGTATACTGAAGCATTAAAATTACCCTTCACTGGAAGAAAGGGGCCTAGCCCAAACCCTGAAAAACAGGTGAGTCCCAATACTTTGGTCCATATAGTCTACCCGAGACTTCTGCCTCTTTTTATTTGCAGTCTACATTCCCTTTTTTTATTTAAATTTTTTACAAAGGAAGTTAAATTATTAAGGTCAGATGTAGCATTAAATTAGCCATGTAAACATGAAGCCCTGTCAGTGAAAGCTCTGGCATTTTGCTTTAGAGTGTTAGATAGAGGCTTTATTTAAAGTTTCTAGGTGTTTTACCCTGCTACAGCACCTGGCTCTGAAATTAAAGAGTAATTTGGGTGAAAGGTGACTCATCATGTGCTGGTCTGATGTAACTTGGTTCATGTCCTATTTATATGTGAGCATGTATTTATGTTAGAGGAGAAAGTTTAACAATTGGGGATAATAGATTATTATAATTACACTACAATGCACAAGTCATTTATTGTGACATCTTCTTGTTTGAGCACGTTGAAGCGTTGATGGTATATTTAAAGTGAAGAATTTAGTTGACTTTGTACGTTTCAGAGAACCAAAAGTAACAGTACAAATATTTTTATGTGGTTTCAAATCTGCTGTAGTCTGTGACTGCACAAAAATCTGGGATTTGTATAGATGTAGAAAAGCTTAACCCAGACACTGTTAATTCTGTATTTTCTTTTTAGTTGTGCCTGTGGTAAACAGAGGTTTAATGATTGTCTTGGACAAAAACATTCCACTTTTTGTCTCTGGGGTGAAAACGCCACAGTGGCTTTTAGTGCATTTTGGCTCATTGTCCTTCCATCCAGTGAGTTTTGAGGCTTCTGTTCATCTGAACTGTTAAGTTGCTTTGGTACACTTCATTATTCACCTGCTGCTGCCACAAGCGTTCACGGCATCATTCGATTACTACTAATAATGCTGGCTGACCTGCAAGACATCACCACCACAGCTGAAGGGGTATGCTTTAATCCACAGTCCTTATGTAGCCTCTTTTGAGCCTTTTTGTCACATTTGTCTGTGTGACACTTGGGACCAATCCAGCCTGCTAGCAAACTGCAACCTTTCCTTTCTGGGTGGTCTTGCGGGGGTTGTTTATATACACTTACATTCGTTGATAGTTTTCATTTGTTCAACAGTTTTTATTTTTGCTATTTGTTGATAATGTTTTGTGGTCATCCAAAATAATGTGTGTGTTAACAGGCCCTGTTCCCTGCCCGAGTGTGTAGCATCACAGATGAGTCGGCCACAGTGAAGAGGCTCCAGCTAGAGGTGTCCCATCCAGACTTCAGCTTCCGTGCTGGCCAGTGGTAAGAACTAATACTTCATCCTAACGCTTAGAGCATTTAGCCATTAGTTTATCCCCAGTGGATCTTGTCATCATTTACCAGATATTAGTCTCTGTGATAAATGTTCCAAAACTCATGCAGTTTATGCACAATAGTAACCGACCAAAACTCACTTAGTAGTTGTATAATACACAGTACAATATTAGATGAATTTCCAAAACTCACTTAGTCCCCTGTATCTTACCTGTACTGGAAAACAGAAGTATGTTTACAGTTTTTGTGCAGTTACCTGTTATTAACTCCCTGCTGTGTCATGATATAAATATTAAACCTGTACATTATTGTGACATTGAATATCGATTTACTTAAAATAATAAAATGTGCAGGAGTTGCACTTTTGTTTACACAGGCATTGAAAAAATGACAAGTAACTGTAAAAAAAATCTTGCAAGAACTGCTTTGTAGTAGGTAAAACAAATAAAACAAGATTTTCCAGAATAAAATGCTTTTGGATGGAGTTTGGAAATTTTCTCTTCAATTTATTATTGAAGATAAATAATACAGAATGGAAGTGTTTGCATTAGAGAACCAGAAGGGGGTGCTGTAAGCATAAAAATGAATTTGGGGCAAGTCTGGCATCTCTAAGCTGGTTTTTGCACCTGGAATAAATAAAAAAAATCGGGGCTATTTTCTAACAGTATGAAATCACACTAAAGGGAACACTGCTAATGCTAATTTGAACTCTGATATTCAGAAGCAGATGACTCCGTCTAGGCTTGTGTAACAGTGTGTTCCCTCTTTTCCCCCCTTTTGTTAGTAAATTGTCTGATCATCTGAAGGAAGAATCTGCCTCTAGTCTAATGAACTTGACTCTACTAAAGTACAATAGTAACAATAGTAACAATACAGAAGCTTCCCAGTACTTATACACTCCCTGCACAACCATAATAGGATGCATTCTAACAGTTTTGCTGATGTGCCAGATGACCTGGTTCACATTTTCAACAGAAGTTACTCTTTGGAGGATTTACTCAGTCTCAGGTACCATGGTGTAAAATACTGAAATATTTTTTGGATACCAATATTGAGTGCTGTATTAAATTTCTAGCAATATTTTAACAGAAAAAAACATACAGATACACAAAATGGCTTAAAAGGTTACATGAGAAAATTAAAAAAGTGGCCTAGCGTTCTAACCAGCCTGTGATGTTCCGTCTGTTCAAGGCTGTTTGCTACCCACTTGAGCACAGTTTGAAAAATGTGTTGCAGAATGTATTGAATAAAAAAAAGTGGAAATAAAAGAAATGAAACCAAAGGTTCATAGGCTGAAGGGCACAATTTCTGCTGTTTATTATTGGTGCTTTAACTTCACAGGAATACAATAATTAGTTTTTCTGGAATTAGTCATTTTATCAGCACAGTGCAGAACTCGATTAGATGTAGCTTAACACGGTTTAAGAGAAAAAAAGACAATTACTTTTTGCCCATTAAATGACTGGCGTGTGTGTGTGTGTGTGTGTGTGTGTGTGTGCTTGTGCTGCCTCTGTAAGCAAGAAGAAAAGGAGAGGTGAAAAGTCATTGGATGATTTATGTAAATTCATGCAGAGAAACTCCCCCGGACCATATGACGGTTGTTCTACTGCTGCTGATAAATAATTCAGAGGCCACCGAGAGAGTGGGCGTAAATGGTGGGGTACCATATGTGTTATTGCTTATTTGTGTTCCACATAAACTTAGGAAATTGCTCAGAGCAACTAGTGGAAATGTTGCATTTTCAGCTTTGTTTCCCCTCCGGTTTTCCTCTTGATATGATTTGTTGTTTCGTTGTGTAGATCACCATGCTCCTCTGGAGTTGGATGGCGTGGTTATAATGAGGCCTGGAATGCTTATGTTGCAAAAGCTTAGTACAATATTCTTTTTATTGAAGTTTCTGCAGTATTTGGCTATAATATCCCAGAGTTGTTGGGTCTGAAATGGGTCTAGGTTTTCATACCAAACAGCACTTCGCTCACGGTCCGCGGCATTTGTTTACAACATCTGTTCATGGTGTGAATGCGAGGCACGGATTGGGCCAAAAAATTACACATTTTTCTTACCCAGAACATAACCATTCAGCCTGGACGTGTTTGCGATGGAACGCTTGCTTATGCTTTGCATATGCGTTCTTTCTATGCATTTAATCCATTCACCAATGAGTAGACATGGGACGATAACTGGTTTCAAGGTATCAAAACTGCAAAAAAAAAGTGATACCGTTCCTACGATATGTAAAATGTTTGTGTCGTCAGAGGAAGGATTTGTTTTTGAAAATTTTATTTGTTTCTTTATTTTGA
>JBBMFX010087462.1:0-10070 GCA_037832545.1 Rhabdalestes septentrionalis
TAAAATTTCAGTCAAGCCTATTCCCAATTCAAATAAGGTTATCTGATTACCTTGTAGGCTCAAGAATACTGTACATCTATTCCAGACATGGAAGACACTCTGATACGACATTTGTTTTGCCAGCTATGTTACAACTTAGATGTACACACACACAAATAGTAATAATATAAATGAACAACACCCCTCACTAAAAGTGCAAATACAATGTGTACAATGTAAAAATGTGTGTGTGTCTGCTGCCATAAAACGCACATTTGTAAAACTGGTAAAATTCCTCACCTTCAGTGTGTGGGCCTAAACAAATCCTAAACAAATATAGTCTACACAACCAAATCAGAACAAATATCAAACTTTTTGCATGAATATGGGAAAGGCTGCTTATAAAAATTCTGATTGTGAGAGACTTTGTGTGTGTCCTAAAAATGTTGTCCACTCTAGATACATTTAATTCACATCAGAGCTTAGATCGGGCCCAAAAAATGAAACCAGACCTGAGCCCCTGCATCCCGCCCAGACACATTAACTGTAATTTTTGGCCCGAGCCCGATATAAATGCATCTCTTTTTTAATATGTGGGCTGTTATCACTACAAAACCAAACCCCTTAATTTTACCCCTTGATATAACCTTAATTTTTACCTAAATTTCCAGGAAAGTGAGGAAAATTCAGAGGAAAAGTGCACAGATTAAGTCTGATTAAGGGGTAAAACTACTGAATTTTTCCCTGATTTGTAAAATTTGCCCCTTAAAGTACTGAGCCTCCTGAAGAAAATGTCTTATGTTTAGGATTAAGGGGGTTCACACTCAAACCTTAAATCCGTAAAATTAAGGGAACAGTTTAAAAATTAATGGCCACTTAATTCAAATTCAGGTGTTTGGGATATTTTCATGGTTAAGTTAAGGTAGAGTTAAGCATATTTTAAGTACATTGTGTTTCATAGTGTATAACACACGTTCTGAACTGTGGGTGCTTTCCTAAACTCACACTCAAAAAAAATACTGGACTACATGCGTGCTGCTGTAATTTTTTGCAGCAAAACGAAACAGCCCAAGATTTCGCTTCTTGTGGCTGAAGGTGCTTCACGGCAGTCACGTCTCCACTCCGCTCCGCTTTCTTTTTACTGGAGCTTTCTCCAAACGCTGCAGACCTGGAATACGCAGGTTTTATTTGATGGTTGGATTTCAATGCTGAGGGGTTTTTTTTGTTTAGTTGTTTTAAAGGAGGTGGGTCTGAGGTAGTGATGGGCCCCGAGAGTTCACGGGCCCAGGTGCAACCGCACCTGCTGAACTTGCTTTAGTTACGCCACTGCATTTAGCCCATTCAATCGAGAATGGGCTACCACCAACCAGGGAGCAGTGTTTAGGGAAGGTAAATAGTATCAAATTCAAACAGCATTTCCTGTCTAAAGGTATAATTCTTTTGTTTTGGTTTCAAATGTTTTAGGGGACTCCATGGGCAAAACTTGTTTTGAATTAGGCACAATACCTCTGAAGTTTGAGCCTGTTGTTTGAAAATGTGTTTTCTTTCAGGGTTTATTTTTAAGCAGAACAGGTAAAACAACAGTAATATCAATCTCATTGCTGAGAAAAAATCAGTTGAGGAGCTCTACCTCATGAAATGTGTTACAGCGATCCTGACAACAATGCAGGTGTTGCAAAACCTGTTTGAACAAAGTCCAACAGATGAAACCAACATGTCCAGTCAAATTTCAGCACTGATGGGCGATAACCAAACCCATAAAGTAAATAGAAGATAAGCCTCATAGACCTCATAGACCTCACCAATTCTTTCACCTGCTCGCTCTCTGTCTTATTGTCTTACCACACACAACCACTTCTCTCTGTACACTTCTGCAAATGTCACCCATACATTAATTTATGTATGCATCCACTGACGGATACTATGTATTACAATGACAAAAATGTAACCAAGTATTTTAATTATCATATATATTGTAAATATCATATGCATTATATCTATACTGTATAGAGCATGTGTATGTGTGCGTGTGTGTGTATGTTTCTGGGAGGGTGTGTGTGTACGTCTCCATCGGGTGTATATTAACCATCTTGTGAACGCGCATGATGACTCCCTCCCACGCGCTCTCTGGGAGGATGGGCGTTTTCCCTGTATGCAGTTAAAAGTGCGCATTCACGCAGTTTCTCCGCGCTGCAGACACGAGGAACAGCTCAAAGTCAACCCGAACAGCTGCACATGTGAGTACTTCTAAATCGGCCCTCTTCTGTTCTACATACATTATTAGAATAGCAGTCATTATGCGTGTTCCGAGTTAGTTCAGTGGGTTTAACACGGGCCTAGACTGCCCTGCATTCCAGAGCTGAAATATGTGCTTACAGTGCACCGAGGTGTGCGAGAGTTTCCAGCCCTGTTTATCATAATGTCTGAAGGCTTATTTATAAACACACTGTCCCTGAGCTTTTCTACCTGAAACTGAAGTGAAAGTAGTTAGAGGGCCTATGCTGATGAATCTGAATAATGATGATAAGCATTTCAAGCCCATTCCAGGCATAGTTCACTTATAAATAGGGGGAATCAAACACTGACGGATTTGTTGGTCTTGGACCTCACAGACTTTCTGTAGTTTGTCAAGATGACTTATTCCTTTGTATTTAAATAAGCAAATAAAATCTGTAAACTGTATACATAAGTGTTTAAAAAGTAAAACTCATTAAAAATGACAATCCGTTTTATTGATTTATGATTTGAAAGCCATGATAATAATCTAATAAAGTAAAATAATGCAGAGCTGAGTTCTGGTTTGGGTGGGGTTGGCTAGCACACTGGTTTTGGAGAGCATGTTTCAGCCCATCCAAGTGTAGGGTGATAAACATTATATTATATATTATATAACGTGTATGAACTGTAAGTAATGTTTTTTTGTAAACACTATAATAAAAAGTATGCATAAATCATGATTATATTGTAAATCATATGTAATGTATGCACATTTTATAATATATTGTGGTCACAAATGATAACTTATGTAATGTAGAAAAACTAAATTTAGTTAAGAACTAAATCACATTCTATAGTCAAATAATACGTTATATATAAGGATGTTTACTACATACATTGTGGCCATTTAATTTTTCATTATTTCAGTTTTTGGTTTGTTCCTGATTGATTTAAATGTCATTTTAGTGCAGTTGAATAGAGCAGATGAATGTTTTATAGAACTTTTTAAAATTGTGCCATTTAGTGATGATAAGGGCATTACATTGAGTTTCTTTAGCTAAAATATTTAGCTTTATGTGCTGACTGACACCATTATCCTCTGCATGAAAATCCAATGACTCACTGAGGAGTCACTATCAGAAAACTACGACTACAGTTGATTTTATTCAGCATTTAACATACAGCATAGAAGCAAGATTATGTAATTTATAATGAAACATGCGAATACTATGTATATTTCATATGCTCAGAAAAGTGGTATGATACTATTTATCACATTTACTTTCATTAGATGCATTAATGACTACCAAATATTGGATGTTTTTCTATTTTTTGTAGTTCTTGTTGTTGTTCATCAGATTGGACGATATCCACAATGGATAGTCTGACCCGCGCTAATGGCACCTTCGCCTTGGACCTGTACCGGACCTTGAGTGCCGGTAACCCAGCAGGGAACATGTTCTTTTCACCACTGAGTGTCAGTGCTGCACTCAGTATGGTCTACCTGGGAGCAAGAGGGGCCACTGCTAAAGAAATGGCTAAGGTATGATGGTGCATTCAGGATAATGTCATCATCATTTTCAGTTGGACTGATCGTGGTCTTGTCTTGTTTAGTTGTATTGTTGCTCTTGTGTTTTGTCCTGTTTGCACTTGTGTTCTCTTCTGTTCTGCTCTTGTGTTGCATCATGGTCCTGAAGGAACGTTGGTTTGTTTTTACTATGTAATATCTTTATGGTAGAAATGACAACAATAAAAACTTGACATGACTTGATTTAATACTCTTTTAGTCTTCATAAATTATACAATGGGATGTTCTTATCAGCGTATGTCTGAGGAGTGTAAGAAAAGTTTAACATGCATACTTAGAGGAACACACTGGTTTGACTCTCTTACTCTTTGCAGGTTATGTCCTTCAGCTCAGCACCTGATGTTCATACTCATTTCAAGACCCTCAACTCTGCAATCAACAGCCCCAAAGCCTCTTATATTCTCAGATTGGCCAACAGGCTCTATGGAGAGAAGACTTTTAATTTCTTACCTGTAAGCCTATTACCTCTCTTTTCATTTTGGTTTTCATCCAAAAGACATAGTCAAGTTTTTCAATCAATTCCTTACTCTAGTATCTTCCAAAGTGGTCATTATTGTCAATTACATATTTCACTTTACTTATTTTTTATGAGCAAATATTTCGACTGGACATTTTTTCCACATAATGGATATGTCTAATCATGAATTTAATGCCAAATAAATGGTCTTATACAACCATATCCATAAGAATATGAGTGTTGTGATTGGCTGTAATCTGGTGAAATGTACAATAAGTAACAAAGTGGGTTGTACTTTTTGTCGCAGGAGTTTGTGGACTCTACTCAGAAGCTTTACCAAGCTGACCTGCAGGCAGTAGACTTCGTTGGGGCATCAGACGAGACTCGGAAGCTCATAAACCACTGGGTGGAGGAGCAGACAGAGAGTGAGAAGTGAATGTTTTTAGAGAAATATATCTCTTTTCAAGAAGCACAATGTACAAGCACATAAATAATATTCCATGCACAGTAGACAACGTTCGTCAAGTGTTGCTATTGTTTGCTTCTCAGATAGAATCAAAGATCTGTTGAAGCCAGACACAGTCACTGGAATGACACGGCTTGCCCTAGTCAACGCTATATACTTCAAAGGCAACTGGCTGCATAGATTTAAGGCTCAAGAAACCAAAGAGATGCCCTTTAAGATAAATCAGGTGGGATCCAATTAATACATAGAGACTTTCTAGTGTAGGCCAAGTCTACAGTTGCATAAATAAACCAGAAATGTAATTTTGAGTAATAAAGAACAGTCAGAAATTAGCTACACACATAATCTATTGTTGAGCTTAAGTAGCTGTTCATATGCAGGTGCAATAACACTTTAGGTTTGAAAAATAAAATGACTGTCTTCCACTTTGCTGTTTGCTGTATTATCGTTCTCTGTCAATACTGGTCTTTGTCTTTAATAGAATGAGACTAGACCAGTACAGATGATGTCCCAGATGAAGAAGTTCCCTTTCAACTACATCCCTGAGTACAACCTGCAGGTGCTGGAGTTGCCGTATGTACAGGAAGAGCTTAGTATGTTGGTACTTCTGCCTCAGGAGGCTAACGATGGATCTGACCCTCTCCAGAAGGTCAGGATATTTTATTGCTATTTTTGAAAGACCTACAGGTGGGGAACTTGCATTGTTACAACAGCAAATAGTGGACAGTCCAAAAGAAGAAAGTACAGTTCTTTTCTAACAGAAAGAACTGTACACAATACAAAAATGTAGAAAATATAAATATATTGATATAGATAATTTATATTTATCAATATATTTCTTGAAAATATGTTGCCAAGTGGCAACCAAGAAAGTTTTGAGAGTTTCTGCAAACTGGTGACTGACCACAATACATTTATTACTGCTGTGCTTGCCAACAAGGGTTTTTCCACCCAGTACTAAGTCATGTTTTGCTTGCCTATCAAATACTTATTTCACTCAGTGTTGGTAAATTGTGTACAGTATAAATATGTACAGTGAAACAGGCATGATCCACATGTAGTGTTATCACTAAATTTACTCAAGCAAAGAACTGGAATGTGACTGTCCCTTTAGCAAGCATGGCAGCAATAACACTATTCAAGAACCATTCATTTTTCCACTCCTGAATATTCCGTTGCTTAACTGAATTGCTCTCATTCCACCTTTTCCTGACATAGTAGGTGTGTGTGTGTTTTGTGTGTGTGTGTTATTTAACAGCTGGAGAACAAGCTGACTCTGGACAAGCTGCTTGAGTGGACCAATCGAGACTACATGGACACAGGAACAGATGTCATTGTCAATCTGCCAAAATTCAAGTTGGAGGAGGAGAGCTCTCTGGAGGAGGTGTTGAGCAAGATGGGCATGAAATCTTTATTCAATGCTACAGCTGCTGATCTCACAGGCATGAGCAGCAACGGGGGCCTCTATTTGTCAGCAGTCGCCCACAAAGCCTTCGTGGAGGTTAATGAGGAAGGCACAGAGGCGGCGGCAGCCACTGCAGGCATTGCTAATTTCTGCATGCTTCGGGAGGAATACTTCATTGCAGACCATCCTTTCCTGTTCTTCATCAGACACAACCCCACTAACAGCATCCTTTTCCTTGGCAGGTTCAGAGGCCCACGCTAAAAATGCACTCTGTTCTTACATCGCCATGAAATAGTGAATGCTTGTTTCATAATAAAATATATAAATAAAAATAAGTTACAGAAAAAAATCTGCAAAATCACCATGCATTTATTGAAAATAAAAAGTAACCAATTTTGTGTCTCTTTTATATAATTAATGAAAACTAATGCACTTGGTAGTTATTTATTTAACTAAAAGCTACATGAACACTTATAGAAACCGGGATGAACTTCTAACAGAAAAGTATTCGGTTTGTCTACCAAAGATGGGTTGTACGCATACATAAAAAGTAGCCCAATATCAGTTTTCAAGCTATTTAAGAAATGTATTTTTTGTCATATGATGTGGATGGACATGTCTGATTAACAGTATTATATAATGCAGTGCATACAATCATATGGTAATGTGTAGAGTTTTAGTTTTGAGAGTTTTACAGGGAATCACACACTCATGTTATCAGAGAACCGGGGTTATGTGAGTAAGCTAAAGTTTTTTGCTGTGATTGACCCTCTAACCTGGACTTCTTTTATTAAGTCAGTTCCATTTCCAAAGGATCTCCAGTCCAGTCAGAATGTGCAGATAAGTCCACGATAACTTTAAAACGTAATTAAGTTTGACATTATCATTTTAGTTTACTTTTGTTCAAATACTGAGTGTAGCTGAATATGCTTTCCACCTTCCCTCTCAGGGGCAGGAATAGAGGCTAATAGTCAATGATACAAATACTTCCTTATTAATACAAAACTTACTAGAGCAGAGATAGTTTACCATCAGTGTTGGGAGTAACACGTTACAAAAGTAACTAATTACTGTAAATCATTGCTTTTTGCTGTAACGTGGTAATGTAAGGCATTACAGAAAAAAATTGTTAATATTTCACTCGGTACAAATATCAGTAACGCGCGTTACAATGCATTTTTAAACCAGAAATAAGTTTTTTTTCTCCTTCATATAAATTCGCCAAAATCACCGCAAGATCAGCAGAGGAGAAACATCCGTGCAAAATGTTTCACTTCTTGTAGTCAGACAGAGAGAAGAGTAGGGTGACTCATCTTTTTCCTGAACATGTCCTGTTTCCAACATCCAGCTGGAATTTTAGAATCCTTTGGGATTTTGAGCTGCCTAAACATTCATCACATTACGGGCGTCTCTCATAACCTAAAAGTGTAGAACAGCCCGAAACGCGCATTAAACATCTAACACCCCGGACCGGCCCAGCTGGTAAAGAAAGTCCGCGCTAAGGCGTCCTCTTCTTCACAATCCCTAATCTGGGCACCCTAGAGATGAGTGAACCTGCAACTGATCTAATGTCAGATATCACCCCCCCTTCACTGGATGTGTTATGAACTAATTGAGCGTCATGTGCTAGATTTACACGGCCAAATACATATTTCCAGTTATTTTGGTGAGAGTAACTTAAAAGTAATGCAATAGTAGTGTAATGCCTTACATTTTAAATACAGTAATATTGTAATGTAACGAATTACTTTAAAATGACAGTAACAAGTAATAAAAAACACATTACAGTTTTGAAGTAACTTGCCCAACACTGTTTATCATTCTACATATAGTTTACCATTCTGAAACTTGAGTGTTTCCTCAAATTGGAAGTCACTTTGGAATGGAATGTAATTTAACTCTTACTATTTTAAACCTGAGTATGTCTCTACGGAATAAAGTAAGATATGCCTTCCTTATGTCCACCCATCCTTATTTTTGATGGATCCCCTGCTGTATTTTGGAGATCCTACTGAGAATTTCACTTACAGAGTTCTGGATTAAAGTAAAAAATCTATTTATATTCTTATTTATATTCACCAAAACCTCCATGTTCACTTGTACCCTGCCGCCTTGTATATCAGATTCAGAGTGGTTAAAAAAATAAAGGGCACACACTGTCTAGTACCCTTTTCATGATCTAAAGATCTGTGGCAAATTTACAAAATGTAAAGTTATTGACCTGCAAAGACAAAACAAATGTCATGCTTAAATGTCAACAAATGCAGAAAGACTATTCTGCAGTACCAGAAGAGAAGCATTTTTAAAATATGTCAAGAATAAAAGTTTTAGATGAAATACATTTTTTTAAATGCCAAAAATGCATGTGAATAAAAGAATATGTAACAATGTTTCATTTATATTTCCGAGGTTTTCAGTCAACTATGTATTCAAGAGCTATTAAGGTTCTATGAACAAAAGCGCAATAACATATAGTTTACAAACACTTTAAATAAATAAGGAGCTTTTTCACAAATGTGTTCCCTTTAAGAGTTACCAGCTGCAGTTCACCAATGGGTGCCAGAAATATTAGAGCTTTACAACACCCCAAACCCCTCTCTCCCCCCCCTCTCCCCCTCCCCCCTTTTACCCACACCAAAACCCACAAACGTTAATCATACTTCTAGTGCAGGTGTGTGTGCAGTTCACCAATCTTGGGATTCAGTGTCACACCCATATATTGGGACTCTGGCAGCTGTATGAACTTAAATATAAATTGATAGTCCTCGGCGGCCGTGCGATTTTAATGGTCCCCAGAGTTCTGAGTCTGCACTTCATGTTCCCTTCCTAGTAACCCACTTTTGTTTTAGAACACTCCCAATTCTGATTTTTTTGTTTTTCCTTCGTGAACCCTTCCCTGAGTAGTCTATGTTTGAAATAGATCGCAGCTTTACTTTCTGTTTAACTACTTACAGCTGTGTGTGGTTAAGTTCCTGTTTTGTAATTGGTTTATTTTATTTAGCTTGTTCGGTTCTCCTCATTTAAACCAGCCAGTCCAAGCCTTTTGTGAGTTCTTCTCCCTCATTCCTGGTGTTGTGTTGTTTCGTGTGGAGCCATTATTAATGTTTGGAGAAAATTTTTTTTTTCCTTTGCTTTTCCCATCACACTTGTTTTTTCTCCCTTTTTGTTCCAGGCTGGTGTTGCCTGCTGACCGTGGTCATCTCAGACGAAGATGCCTTGGACTTTCCCCTGGCTGGGGTTTCGGAGTCCCCTCTCCAGGTTTGGGTGGAGAGTTTCTCAAGGGGCTCACAGTGAGGTTACCACAGCGGAGGCATGAGACCATTCCTGTTAGTTTCATTTTATTTTTTTCTGATTTTCCTAATTTTTTGGAATTACTTTATTTAGTGCCTGTGTTTTGAGTTCATTTCTTCCTCTGGTGCTTATTGTGTTGTGTCTGGAAAATAAACCCCAGTGTCTCCTCCACTGCGCTGTTTCTCCACCTTCTCCTTTTTTTCCCACAACACAGCACCCAAATGTCAGAAGAAGAACTCCAAGGGCCCGATAATGCACACGCCACAACGTGCTTTAGTCACTGGCGCAACCCATGCTATATTGTGTGAGTGCATCGTTCATTTTTCCAGAAATCAATGCTTTCATTATAGCAGATGACATTGCGCTGGGTGGGGCGGGACACTGGAAAGAAGGGGTGTGGTGAGGTGCATAGCTTGAATTTACTATTTTATGAGAAGTGAAAGTCATTGCGCCACTGACCAGAAAAAAAAACAGGTTTTTAGTCATTTGCGCATTGTTCAAAGGCTATAATACGGACGCCTGTTGACAATGCACCCACACGCAGCTTCTTTCATAAGCAGGAGCGAGCAGCGGCGCACATTAAAAAAACGTTTTCATGAGAGGGAAAACTTTATGGAGTCCTCGAAATATAAAATTCAAATGTATATCACACACATCACACCATGAT
>JBBMFX010087493.1:0-10069 GCA_037832545.1 Rhabdalestes septentrionalis
AGAGAGAGGGGGGGGGGGGGAGAGAGAGAGAGAGAGAGAGAGAGAGAGAGAGAGAGAGAGAGAGAATAAGGGAGAGTCTGCCAGAGGAGATGTACTGTTGAGTAAATGTTTATGAGTTTGGTGCTGCATTTCTGAAAGTTCTGCAAGGTCTTGTGAAATTTTAGAAAGGAAAAGTGGTTTCTCGATTTGAGGCAAAAAATTTCACTCCCAGAGGACGCCTCCAGTAAGGTGGGTCTAACAGTAGCATGGGCAGCATGTTAAATAGAAAGAGGGAGGGAGAGAGAGAGACAGAGAGAGAGTGATGAGAGAAAGAGAGAGGCTTATCCTGGCATGCTTTGAGCAAGACATTAGCATATCTTCATGGTCTCCATGAATCAGCAAAGGAGGGTGGTACGATGAGGTAAGTTGCAATACCTCCCAGTTTAGTGACCATTCTGTCGTATGTGAACGCACCACAGCACACAGTGTGAACAGTACAGAATTATTTCTGTCCATTTAACCCATTCAAGCAGACAGGTACATAGATCCCAGGGAGCAGTGTGTCGGGACAATAATTTGCTCAGAGGTGCCACTAGCAGTCCTGGGATTGGAACCAGGTACAGGGATAATATCTAGCCTATGATAATTAAGGACAATTCAGAATAAGACTCTTCTTTGTCCAGCCTGTTTCTCTTTGTGATATAACTAAGGTCAATTTAACATCAGTATGAGAGTTTGACCATTTTCTCACAATTCTTATATTCAGCTCCTAAAAAAATATCTTCCCTCAATCTCAGCCTGAAACCAATTTAAGATCTTAAAATGCTCTCTTTTCTCTCACTGCTGTAATCTTTATTTCTCTGAGATAATCAGATCGCCAGATCAACCAGAAGATCCGGATGAATCCTTCAATCTTTGTTAAAGAGAGGAAAACTGAGAAGCAAATGAAAACAGCTGAAGAACTTGTCTTAAGCGGATTTTAGCTCCTTGTTTCTTTTTAAAAGTTCAGAGAAACAAGACTGATTTCAACAATCTCCAACCAAGAATATTATTTATTTATGATCAGGCAAAGAAATAACTGTAATGAGCAGCAGAATCTTACTTTGGGTTGAGCTAACAGGAAGATTTGAAGGTTTGGTCTTAACCATCCATGGCAGTGCCCCCTAGAGGTCACATACTGGCTTGTTCAAAAATAATGGAATACAACTTTCAATCAGGATAAGCCAGTCTTTGCTTAATCACTCGAATATTCTGAAAAATCTGTGACAACACAGAGATGAAAACAACATTAGACGGTGGAGCTGAATCATTCTGTCATTCACAAACAGAGATTTCTGTGAAATAAAAGGGAGGTTTAAGATGTACTTTTTAGCATGAAATTTCCATTGGTTCAACATAACTGAAATGTTGTGATTTCATCTGATAAAAGCGCAGTCAAGTTTTAAACAATTGTTGAGGTTAAACCGAATAGTGTTTCTGTGACTTTAGATCTGAACTTATTGACACACTGTCTTCATTATTCAAGTAAGGGAAATACTAATCCAATATGTAAGATAAATCCAACCCTACATGCTTACACCCTAATACCCCACCAATTAGCCTGGAGCCCAAATCATTACAGACTGGCCACAGGTAGAGGAAAAGAGTTTCGTTAATTGAGTGTGTAATAGATTTTAACCTCCAGTATATAGTTTAATTTGTGTATTTGTTCATTTGTATTGGAGTATTTGCTATTAATAATTAACAAAGTTTATTGTTGTTTATTTCCTTAACTAGGCTTCTATGCGTTAACACCATATTGTACTCATACGGCAACAATAAAGACATCTTGTAGCTTACGGTTTCTGGCACTGCATGATTCGTCTATACCCCACCTAGTGTTACAAATTGTGGCAGATCAAATGTTTTGTATTTTATACAAATCAACTGGTTCTGTTGTGGGTGAAAGATAGATCTGAGTGTCTCATATCAACATCTGAAAGGTGTAGGACAAACATCATTCAAATTATAGAGGCAGAGATAAAAAGTGTACCTATTAACATGATTCCGACTTAGATACGCGGAAAATGTATCTCCAGCCCTCCAGATCGTGGTCCTTCAGGCGTCTGTTCATGATTCTGATTATCTTCTACTTTCCAAGCAAACTGGTTCTTCTCATAATATCTCCAAAATAAAAGTTCCAGCTAGGCTTTGTGGTGAGAGGTGAGAACTAATTTGGTCTAGGATCCATTTATTTGTTTTCTTTATCCTCCGAGGTTCTCTCAAAAGTCTCCAACAGCACCAAAGTTCAAGCATCTCGGTATTTCTCCATTCAAACATTCAAACTCACAAAGAACCACAGAAATAAAACAAAGTCTGGACAGTTCTGATCTTTTTTCACCGAGAGGCATCATTACATGGGAAGGTCTTAGCAAGATCTTTTTCAACCTTGTTCTTCCATGTGCCGATCTGGGCTGCAGTTCTTGAGTGCTGGACTCTTTATTGTCAATAATTGCTCCTAGGGGACAAAAGCTGTCCAGCATCTTCTACATCTCACCATCATTAATATACGGAGTGGTCTCTTCTGATGTCATAACCTTGGGTTCCTACATACTGAGCTGCTCGTTTACATTCTCACATGTGAAATTAAAACCTGCTATACAACAATCTTGACTTTAGTCCCACTAGGAGGGTTGTGGTCTTTTATTGAGGATGTCATGGGTAATAGTCATAAGAAATGGTGGGTTAAATTTAGGTGGAAATGTAGAATAATTAGGGTGAGAACAACATTTGCAATTTATAACCAATGGAAAGTCCTCAGAAGGGCTGAAAGAAGTGGTCACTGGTGTGCTCATTACCTTTAAGTACTCAGAATGTATTAGTAAAGATGAACTCGACCAATAAAAACTGGCCTTTTTGCACTTAGTTTGCTGATGCTTGGTGAGTTCTCCCATCCCCTTGTGGGCACAACTATTCTGTAAGTTCTTCTGGGTTTAAAGTGTTGCATATTTTCTGTTTATTTCCTAAAGACCTAAACTAAAAGAAATGTGGGTGTTTTTGTTCTTAATGAGCATTTGTGTGTGATGCAATTTTGAAAGCCCCAGAAGCAGTTATAAGTTTTTTATATATTTTTTTTATTATAATAACTTTGGTCCTACATGACATTGGAAGAGTAAACAAACCTTTTAAACATCAGCAGAAATGAGGGCAACTTATATGTAAGGCGTTTATGCTGTATGACAAGGATTTACCATTTGTTGTGCATCCATCATAATACTTGAGTTCTGTGGTAGGTGCATGAATGTAAAGCATTATGGTTTGAAAGAGATGTAGAATTCTGTGAAACTGGACTGTACTTTAGTTGTAGAAGATACACACAAAATCCAAAAGTATCCAGAGGCAAGTTGTAATTAGTGAAAGCAGCTGCTCTAATTAGCCCTCATCGCTGACATGGGTTTTTACACACAGCCTGTAGAATCTCCACAGAAAAGCACTGACCAATTGAATGGGGCGCAAATTAAATTATGCCCCCCCACAGTCATGTGCCCTCTCGGTGGTTTTCACCAGGGGAGTAGCACTAAATTCTGGGTTCTATGCACAAGCAGTGGCCATGGGCTTCCGTAAGCTCGACTACCTACAACCTCAGGGGCCCTCACCCCACTTGGGGTCCTGGTAATTTAGTCCCACTTTTCACCCAACTACGACGCTCCTGGTTCTCACTCCTACAGGTGTGATTATATCCAGTTATGGATCTAAAGCAGAGGGAAGATTTTTTCAAGATGAAACAACCTGGAGTCAAACATCACATCATGACGTTCATTTTGTGTTTACACAGTTTGTCTCCTGTAAAGGCGGAAAAGTCGTTAGCATGAAGAAAAACATGACAGTTCTTTATTTAGAGACATTAAATATAGAATCAAGTCGATTTAACTACAAACAAAAAATTAAAAGTCCCCCCCCCCCCCAGAGTTTAGAACAACCTAGAATTGTCTTAGAAGCTGAACTTTCTAACACACACAAAAAAAGACCTCACACACAAAAATTACGCAAACACACATAAAACACACACAAAAAATACAAAAACACACACAAAACACCAAACACATCAAATGTGCACACACACAAAAAACAGAAAACTCAGAAAAACACTCAAACTAAAACCTAGAAACACACAAACATACAAAAACATTCAACACTTACACAAAACATACACCAAGACACCATAGACCTACCAAACTTACACAAAAACAAACCAAAAACACATAGAAACAAACAAATACACAAAACACAAATTTACACAAACAGAAAACATGTAAATGCACAAAAACACAGACACACAAAACACACCAAACTAACACAATCGCACAACAAATGTACACAAAAAACACCACATTTACATAAAATACACCACACAAAAACCCACAGAATCTTACATAAAATAAAAAATAAGTCACTAAATTCACACAGAAAAACAAATAAGCCCTCCTGTTACTAGGAGGCACAGATGGTGAAACAAACACTGCTGCTGTTTTCACCACATTTGAGCTGAAGAAACTGCAAAAATAATTTAATATTTTCCAAATAAAATAGTAAAGTCCTCAAGCATTTTCCATGTGATCCATTCTGTCGGTGGGTGGGGGGTGCGGTTGCTATGGTTCTCAGAGCTGACCAACAGACTCTTAACTCAAAAGCACTTCAGAGAGACTGTAGGAGCAGCAGAGAGGTTCCAGAGGCAAAAGAACATCTGCAGCATCTTTGAATACAAAGGAAAACAAACCTATTTAAAATGTTCGGGAGAATCCTCGCAGATGTCTTAGTCTCTGCTTGGTAAGTGGTGGTGGGGGGGTGGGAGGAGCACAAATTAGGTACGCATTTGCACTGTAAACACTGAAAACTGGAGCTCATTTGCTTACCATTGACGTCAGTGCATACTTATGTACCACTTATGTCAAATCCTGTTTCTATATTTTACTCTAACTAAACAAGTCGACTTCTAATTTTATCCTAGGTGAGATGGTTCATGGCCTGTATTATGAGTCATGCCTGTTGCTGCATTCATCTCCACTGTGATGTAGCTGAAAGCCTCCTGCCAGAGGCCAAGCTGGATCATTACTGCCCGCCGCCCTGGAGTAACAACCACTTTGCGCATACTTAATTGAGCATTTGGTTACAAATGTGGCAGGCAATTGGGCTCCTTTACAAATTAACAGGCAAATCACCCCCACTTTTCAGGCCAGTCAGTTTGGGCAGGAGACTGGCCGCTGCCCTGGGTCTCCGCTAGAGCTTTAGCTGCTCAGCCGCAGGATGGTACCGTAAGCCCTGGTGCTGGCTGTAATTACCCGGTCTGATGCCTTTTATCTCAATGTGGGACCCAAACTCGGGCCTATGTGGACCGGAGCATCTTTGGCAAGGGCTCTCCTGCTCCCCCACCACCACCTCCCTCATTAGCTCTAACGAATCAGGCTAGTGCCCTCTATCCACTCTGCTGCTTCCCACATCTTTCTCCTTGCTCTCTTAGGTCCCTGACACTGACGGAGCACTTAGAGGAGCCTTGGAGGTCTTCTTTCTGTGGATTCGGTTCCTGGGGCAGTCCGGTTTGATTTGTGGTGGGTCTAAAGAAACCCAGCTCATTTACAGACATCTGGCGTGAATATTCAACTCTTTGTGGGGACTCACAAAATATGATCTACTACAAATGACACTTTACAGTACTTCACTCATTATATCCTGGAGTGATCTCACTACTTATTACTAATATTACCTTACTTGACTCTCTAAATCACATCTTTACACAACTGAAAAAAAAAACTTCGAAGCAGCCCAGCAGCCCTTTGAGAGGTTTGGTTAAGACACAGCCAATCACAGCAAAGAACAAAAGTCTAGCCAGGTCTGGAGAGACTGAGGTTCTTTCACACCGATCTCTTTATCCATCAGGGTCTGACTAGCAGGATTAGGGGCTTCCTCAGATCCGTCTACTCAATCTGCTAAAAAAAGTCTTGAGTAGGGCTGCCCCCGACCAAAGATATTCCTAATCGACTAACACTCCCGCATTTTAGGGATTAGTCGAATAATCGTTAATTTATTACATAAGACAGAGAGCTATTACGTGATTTGGCCACTACTCGGGAAGCGGGACTAACATCACTCTAACCAATGAAATTATTGCTACCCATGAACATGAATAAAAATACAGTTAGTGATAGAATCTTTTTTTCCAAAAATGAACTTTAAATTAATAAATATTGCAATGCAACGATAAGTAAAAAATAATTTGAAACAAAAAGAGGAAAGAAAATAAGAGACGTTTTCTCTACTGGGTTACACATGCTTTAGCATTTTCTGTCAAATGGAAGTGAGTGGAAGTGAGAAGTATGGAAGTGAGTGCGACTAACCAACTAAAGAAAATGTATTCGACCAAGCCCTCTTCATATCGACTAACGTTTAGTCGACTATTTGGGGGCAGCCCTAGTTTTGAGCCACCCCTTATATTTTGCTTTTGATCACTTTGTTGGTGCCAAAATGCTATTTCGTTCCTGTCTTATCTCTGACATATTAAGTGGAACACACGTTTTACTATGACAGACTGCAGAGTGCCTAAAGGTACGAGATGCTTAGATAATGGTGTTACAACCACTCACAATTCAGAACTGTTTAGGTTCATTGACTGGACTGAAAATGAGAGTCATTGAAGCCTGAGGAACATTTCTTCTGCTTTAGGAGCAAGACTTTTGAACAGTACAGTACACATCATTACATTTCTCAATACTTGACACTTTGTAACACATGCACATTTGTACATACCGATATGTGGTTGGAAAATGAGACATATGGTCTACACATTGATTTATAGCAACATATGCACTTACATAAAAACACAGTATGAACACAAAAAGGGTTGTTTAATTCAAATCAGCTTTAAAGTCAATATTTGTTCTGACCACCATTCACAGCCTGAACTTTCTTAGACAGGTTTTCCTACACTTTCTTTAAGAATTCTCAGGAATAAGTCCTTTAAGCTTCTTGAAGGACGTTTCAAAGCTCTTCTTTGGACACCAGCTGCTTTTTGGTATATTGTCTGTCCAATTGATCCACACTGCTTCACTAGTTTTGAGATCTAGTGTTTTTATTCTGTATGTAGGTGCATTAACAATGTATTTGGGAACATAGATGGTGAAAAAGGAAACTGTTCCCAAAAAGACACTTTTCAGATTGTATTGCCTAGTGGCTCAAGACTTTTGCACAGTCTGTATTCACAAAGTTGATATTTAATTGGAGTTCTATTAATTAATATTGTTATATACTAACCACTGTCAGATTCACGAGAGGCTCCACACATAATGAGTTTTCTCCAATGTTTTATTCAAGTTAGTTGTCAGCACCCACACAGAACTTCAGGTTCCAAGCTCTGACTCCTAGAACCTGGTGGGATTTCTCCGTCTAGAGATGAGGCTGAATCTGTGTTGGTGCTAGTTCTGTTACAGCAGAGATAAACTGCATAGAATGTTTTAAAGGAGACTTTATCTAGCACCTACACAGGTTCCCCTTCCCTCTCTGTGCTGCATTCAGCTCGGAACTTCCACATGTTTCTTTCAGCTCAGATTTCGTCAGCTGTCACATTTCTCTCCTGAGAGTCTGCGTCTAATTCCACACTACAGGACTCTCCTAAAAACCTGTTTATTTATTTTATGACCTTGTTTATTATTTAGGGCCCTCAATCAGGACAGTCCCAGCTGGACTGGGAGCAGATCAGAGGAAAGACTGGATTATAGACCCCCCTCAACCAGATAATCTGGGAAGATCATTATTAAGACCATTCTGATGTCAAAATATAAAAAATGGCCCAATCACAAGGGGCCAAGCATTACAAATATAAACAAACAATTAACCCTTAGAAACCTGAGGGTATATTTTTTCCATTTTTGCATTACTTGTTCATGAAACTATGTATACAAGTGGCTCATATTCTTTGTTTAGCACAACCATTATCATTATTATCATTTATTTGGATACAACTGATAATCCCCACCCATCCCCAACAAACAAAATCCATTAAAAACACACATACAACTCACACACATTGGTATTACAATGAAAACTGTGAAAATGTTTTTTTAAAAATCACACGGAGAACAAATGTCTCTCTAACTGTCTCCACCCTCACAGTCACACACACCCCTTCCACCCACCCTCATAGTCACACACAGATCTTCCACCCACCCTCACAGTCACACACACCATTTAACCCACCCACACATTTACACACACCCTTTTCCACCCACACTCACATCAAATCAAATTTCAGTTGTGTCCAAAGAAATGGACAAATACAACATTTCTCTGCATTTAACTCATTCACTAAGTGAAGCAGGGAGCTGCCGTCAGTTAGGGGAGCAGTGTGAGGGTTCTTTACCTCAGTGGGGACTCTAGAAGTGGGATTTGAATCCCAATCCTCTGATTGCAGGGCCAACGCCCTAAACACTAGGCCATCCAGCTGCCCGCATGCCCCTTTCACTCAAACTAACACACACACACATCTCTTCCACCCACACCCACATTGACACACACCCTCTCCACTCTACTCCAGACTCTCACAAACACCACTTCCACCCACCACACACACACACATACACCCCTTTGGATGCCTTTGGATGCCTTTGGATGCCAGGTTTAAACTCAACTCTTATGAAGTAGTTACTGTAACATTCAATGCTTTGAACATCAGGCCCACTGACTAAAAAAGAATTAACTCATTTTATCAAAAATGTGGAATCAGATCTTCCCAGGAGCTCCGTGTTTCTGGATGAAGATCTTTCACTGATGGATGCTGTGGTGTTTCATTTGAAGTGCAGAATGGTAAGCGCTTGTTATTGTCTTGTTTCCTCAGATCAAACCTGACTGATGTTTGACTGAAGGTGGTTCATGCTGCTGTCTTCTGGAAAAGGCACACCTGCTGCTTTTCCCTTCTTGGGGGTACACACTGCTGTGTTTGGCTGCAATGTCTCCCCATTGCCAAGCAACAGCTAGCAATAGCAAATTGGCTAGCTAAAATGAACCAAACAACTAATTAATTATAAGCAAAAAATATTTTCCCTGAATGCTCAAGCGCTGCAAATACATAACTGCAAATAGGTTCATGACTAAATATCAAACATGTGAAAACAAGCTAAACTACAAAAAGATTAATTTTGTTTGTCATGGTCAAGAACCCAGTTAATTAGCACACAACATAGTCATTATGTGTATGTAGGTATGAATGTGTTTAATTAGAAAGAAATAAAGAATATATACAACTCCAGAAAAAAATGGAACACTGCAAAATTTTCAAAATAGAAATATTGTTCTCAATGGAATAATTTTAAAGGAAATGACAAAACATCACTCTTGTTCACTCTTAAACAAAATGGCAGTAATTACCTTTGACAAACTTCTTGTAGTTTTGCCACCCAACTGGTACCATTGCAAGGTGAGTGCGTTGATTACAGCAGAGTTTTTTTGTTTTCATATAATTTTTCTTCATTAAAGAAGATTTTATTCAGATGATCACTAATCAGTCCCTCATAAAGCAGAATGAGATGATTGGGTAGGAATTTAACAGACACTGGCATACTCACTAAATCATTTCTTGCAATATGTTGTGTGCAGTAGTCTTCATGTACAGGTCAATATTAATTTTTCATTATTTAATATTGCTACTGATTTTCTAATAAGTTCAAAAACTTTTATGTCTGCACCATTTGTGTTCGTATTTGTTCACTCAACTGTGTTAATTATAAATAATGTTTAAACCAAGAAAGCCTGTCTGTATGTAGAACACTTTGAGGTTTTTTCTTTCTACAGATTTTTTTTTAGATTTTATTTAGATTTTATATTATATTGTTACTGTCTCTGTGTGTTGTGGCAGTCATTACACATGCAATTTACTCTGGGATCAGTAAAGTTTTCTGATTCTGATTCTGCTGATTTAAAAATCTATTACTTTTATGTTTTTGGGGGGCTGTATATACAAAGACTATAGTCAAATAATCTATGTCATTTATGCATAACGTGAGTGTATAAATATTACCAGATAGATAGATAGATAGATAGATAGATAGATAGATAGATAGATAGA
>JBBMFX010087503.1:0-10069 GCA_037832545.1 Rhabdalestes septentrionalis
TTGTTTGTTTGTTTTTTTGTATATAAATGCTCAGCTCCAGATGAAAGTGCTCAGAAAACCTCAACTGTAATGTACGAAGGTTTGTGATTCTTTTTGAGTATTCTAGAGTTCAGCCTAAATTTGAAAAAAAATTATTCAGATTCTAACACAAGTCGATGAAGTGAGCCCAAATCAGCGTCTCTGCTCATAAGTTCTGACCAAACATTCTGATCAAACAGTGATCAAACGTCCTGGCCAAACACTGTGGTGAAACAGTGGCCTGAGGACATTAATCACTGTGGTCAGAGACGCCCCCCACCCCACCCCCCTTGCTGGAGGTTGTGGTCAGACCCTCACTGGGCTTTAAACTGACCGCCTCACACAATTAGAGACAAACACAGAGGAACCAGAGCAGCAGCCACAGGGCATAACTGTAAGAGCTGTGTTCTTTACTGTGGTTTAAGTGTGATTATTGATAGCTGCAGTTGTTTAAACTAGAAGGTTATAGTAGTAGTTTAAAACTTCAATGCTGTACTCAAAGCTGTAATTCAAAGCTGTAAGTTATAGTAGTTTTATATATGTAGGTAAATGTTGTAGATTCAAGCTGTAGTTTTAAAGCTCTAGTTTAAAGCTGTAATTTAACCTGTTGTGAAGTTACAATTTAAAGGTGTAGTTTTGTAGTTGAACACTGTAGTTTTTAATTGTAGTTTAAAAGCTGTAGTAATTTAAAGCTGCTATTTAAAGCTGCAGTAGTTTGACGCTATAGTTAAAAGCTGTAATAGCTTAAAGCAGTAGTTTAAAGATCTAGTAGTTTAAAGATGAAGTAATTGAAAGCGGTAGCAGGTAAAAACTGTAACAGTGAATAGCTGTATTTTAAAGCTGTAGTAGTTTAAAGCTGTAGTTTAAAGCTGTACTAGTTTAAAGCTGTAGCTTCAGTCTGTATTAGTTTAAAGCGTTAATTTGTGTATTTGAGGCAATGGGCTCAGGGCAGTTGGGGCAGGAGGCTCTGGCATTGGTTCTGGGGTTCTTCGGGTGGGTTCTGGTGGGGGTTTCTTTGTCGGACCGGTACTGGAGGGTGTCAACTGTGGAGGGGAATGTTATCACCACCTCCACCATCTATGAGAACCTGTGGATGTCCTGTGCCTGCGACTCCACCGGCGTCCACAACTGCAGAGAGTTTCCCTCCATGCTTGCGCTGTCTGGTACGAGGACTTTGCTAATCAGGATGAATTACCTCCAGGGTCTTGTGATAATTTGAGATGGGGAGTTAATGACAATTATGTTTATTTGGGATGACCAGGGCTGGGGTCAGGGGTCAGAATTTGAGCTGTGTGTGCTAACACTTAGCAAACAGTAGTAAAAGTGTTGTTCATTTTATTAAGTATACTCAGGGGCGCCGCCAGAAATCTTGGGCCCCCTTCTAACCTTTTCCCCCCTGGCGGCGCCCCTGAGTATACTTGAGTATAAGTTCAGCAAGTATATGGACCATGTACTTTCTAGTGTACTAGAAAGTATACTAATTTAATTCAGACTAAATTGTAACATTTTTAGATATATAAATCTACTTGAAGTATACTTCATATAGTCTTTTAAGTTATACTTTTAATACTTTCTTTACACTTATCAGTATAAGTCAAGTACAGCTACTTCACTATACTATTCTTAAGTTTATAAAATAGAGTATATAAACAATTTAACAATAGTATAAAATATATACACTCGTAGTACACTTGAATAAATTATTTTTTGCTAAGGCTAACCCGAGAGTGTGTTTGTGTTTGTGCTGTAGGTTATATCCAGGCGTGTCGTGCCCTCATGATTGCGTCTATTGTGATGGGGACGTTCGGGCTGGTCTGCACGCTGGTGGGGATGCAGTGCTCCAAGATCGGAGGAGAAAACTACGCCCTGAAGGGGAGAATCGCGGCTCTCGGAGGAGTCTTCTTTATTCTGCAGGGTAAGAGCGCCCCCTGAAGGACCAAGAGGGTTATTCCATTCCCACCACTGCGGGGGGCATTGACTTTTACACAGCAGGCCAGAAGTTGGGCTCACCCTTGGATTTTTTTATATATTAATCTGCATACTCTGCTTTTTCAAAACGTTCTTCGAAGAAATACTGGTTTTGAAGTGTAACATTATACATTGTAAGTGCAATGGATGTGGTTCAATGGATGTGAAAGTATTTGTATGACTTTTATTAAAATAAAGAGCATTTAAACACCACATAATTTCCAGGAATATTTGGAAATAACTTGTGCCCAAACCCTCCCAGCACTTTTTTAGCCCTGGAGACTATGGATGTTGTGGGTCCAGCTTGTTCCCACAGTTCAGTGTAAAAAGGTCTGGAGACTGGGAAGGAGTCATTTTCTAAACTTTCTGTATTTCTTTAGCATTTAGCACACTTTTGAAAAAGGTTAGTGTCATTATTCTGTTGACTGAAGTAGTTAATTTTGCCCAGTGATTCAGAAGGAAGAAGGAATTGTAGAATTAATAACTTTTGATCAATGCAACATAATTGGCAGTCACACACAGAACTGACATAGTTTGAGGCTTTGTGGTGATGTAATGAGGTACTACAGTCTTCAGCACATAAATAAACAATCAGTATTTCTAATGTTTTTTTTGTAATAAAATCGTGAAAGAGAAGCAGATTGTTCATTTCTGAATCTGAACCTTTGTCCTGAGTTTTATAGAGGAAATGTCAGGAGTGCATGACTGAGGTATGAATGAATGGAGGGGTGTTTTTTGTGAAAGGTCACACTGTGGTGGGGGGTAGGTGCGTGAAATCTTGGTTCTCAAACTATTTAAATCAGTTTAAAAACACTGAGCAGAATGTTCTGCACCACAGGCCTGGGCACCATGATCGCCGTGTCCTGGTATGCCTCCAACATCACGCGAGAGTTCTTCGACCCCCTATACCCTGGAACCAAGTAAGTGTTTCTGAGTGTCTGAGCTCAATTTTGGTGGAGTTCTTACTGATTTCAAGGCACTTCACACTATGAACCATGACGTGAATCTGAATGATACTGTGTATTCAGGTATGAGATTGGAGAGGCTCTTTATGTGGGCTGGAGTTCCGGAACACTCGCCCTGATTGGGGGCTGCTGCTTGCTGTGTTCCTGCCAAGTGAAGAACAAGGAAGAGAAACTGTGAGTGTATCATACACTGTGCCTTATTCAGTACTGAATGTGGATCCACCTATACTTTAATCACCTTCTCCAAAACGCATAAAAACAGACACTGTCCACCTGCCAGAGCTATTATTTGGTTCCTCATCAGATTCAGTGGTATCCTCAGACTCAGTAGGGTCAGTGGTTCCTCAGACTCAGTAGAGACTGTGGTTCATCAGTGGTTCCTCAGACTTAGTTGGGTCAGTAGTTCCTAAGGCTCAATATAGTCAGTGGTTCCTCTGTAGGCTAAAAGTTTCCATGTATGTTTCTTCTCCTACTGCAACTAAATCTGTTTTTGTTCTTCCTCCAGTTCCTACCAGTACCCCATCAGAGGAATGGCGGTCAAACAATCTTCTGCATCCCGAACTCACTCCACGCAGTATGGACGCAACGCCTACGTGTAATGGAGTGGACAACAGGAATAGTTTGGCCGATTGGACTGTTGTCACACCAGACAGGGACCAGCACTGGACCTTCTGTGCTTCTGGAGAAGATTTGTGTGGAAACACTGAGGAACTGCAGAGCCCCTCTCTATCCACTGATGAAAAAGTAAGAGGAGCTCCAGGTTCTGAGTAGTTTGGCGTGTTTGTTTACTGAAGTCCTGAGAAACATCAGTGGGTCTGCAGAGGCCGGATGTTCTCAGAGGGACAAAGGAGAGGAGCTCAGAGTTAGTTAGAGTTAGTTCATATTTATAACAGAAAATTTTTTACAGAGATGATTGTGTTTTATATTCAAATGATCCATTTATTACTCATTTCTATTGACTGTTTTTAAATCTACGAATTATGAGCTGGTGTAATAACGATTGTTGTTGTTGAAACTTACCTTTTTTATATATATGTTTATCCTGGCAAAAATATTGAATGGATTAAGTCTTATTAGAACTGGTTTATATTTTGAGCGGTGAAAGCGTTTCATTGCAAAAACAGTGACTCAATGGTAATATTCAGGCAGTATCATTGTTAATCTTCAGATATAAGTACGAAATTGAAGGAGAGGGGAAATGTTTCTCCTTGTGTTCAACATTTCTGTTTATCTGTATTTTTGTGTTTTTCCTTCATTGTAAATGTTCTCCCTGACACACCACCAACTCCAATAAACTCAGTGATGGTCTTCAGACTCATTTTTGATTGAACCCCAAAAACTCTGAGAAGGGATCTTTCTTTCCAAACCCCCCTGATGATCTGCTTGAGTTCGAAGAAGAAGCCGTAATTGTGCTTGAGATTTGTCTCAAACAAGAGAAACTGCACAGGTCAAAGTGTTTTACTGTGTTTGCTTCTGTTTCTTGGCTGAATAGACACAGTTTGACTCTAATTTCTCTGTTTTATTCACATTCAACCCCCAGCAAAGTTCCATGTGTCTGAGTATTTATATGTATGCTGGTGATGGTCAAATAGCTGAGATTCACTTTTCTTTGTTGACTATTTTGCCTCATGATACCTTGCTTGTATCAAACCACAAATACTTCAGTGTTGAAGATGAACAGAGGGATCCGAGTGGACAAATGAGTCAAAACACTGTCTAAATAAAGTGATTTCATTCAGAATCTCCACTATTTTACCATCAACAACTTACATATAAACACTCAGACACTTCACTGGATGTTGATATAATGGACTGTATTTGAGTTGGAGACGCCTGGTTACATACACCTCCATTGTATAATTGTTTCCAATCAACCGGGATGTAATTACACCGAACATATTAAACACTTTTGCCTGTGCAGTTCCTCTAACGACCACACAGTGCCAGTGCACAACTGAAGGATTTAAGCACTGCACACACCAACACACGGGTTTACAGTGGCCAGTGGATCTGAAGTTCTCTGGTGGGTGTGAGCTTTAGACCTAATACCCTTCAGCACCTCCATGAAGTTCTTACAACAAAAACAGCCACTTTATTCACTACTGACCCCCAGGGAAGCCCCATGTATCTCTGGGTGTTTATATGGATGTTGATGATGGTAAAATAGTGGAGAATCTGGAATAAATCACTTTTCATTTGGGACTCTTTTTTCCTCACAACGCCCTACATGTATCCCTCCACCATGAAGGTGTTTTGTTTTCTGAAGTGAAACAAAGTCAAGATGAAATTGATGAGCACTGCAGGAATAACCCTAAATGAAGTTTTAATATCGCCATTGAAATGTGAGGACATTTTAAAAACGCAGGCCTTCAGTGAAGTGTTTTTAGATGTAATTTTGCTCTTGCAGCAGATCAGCTGATTTAATTGTGACGTCTTTAAAAAAGGATGTGAGTTACAAAAACTAATTTCATCAGTGGGGTTTTACAAGTCCTGCTCCTCGGTGGAACTGTTAAAGATTCAGTGGTCTCTACGACTTTTTACAGAAAACCCCACTCCTTTCACCCAAATGATCAACAAGCTTTAATCAAAAGGATGTTGAACAGATTAAATCGTGAGTGTAATTCAGTGAGCTTTGAGCATTGAAATTATATTACCAGGCTTCTCCACTGAAGTAGTTGAGCAGTTTGGTGAATGAACATCCCATTTGATCTTTTCAACAGAAGATCAGGAATGAAGGAGCATTTTTATTTAATTCATTTAATTATTTAAAAGGTTAGTGCATGCTCGAGGACTTTAAGGTGGTGGAAGTGTTGTAGCAGGAGACCTGTATTCGCCATTGTTGGTCATGCACTGTAAAGCAGAACAAGAAAACGTGTGACACTGGTGGACAATGGGGATCTGGGCACTGAGCAGAGCTTCATTGAGTGCAGAGAATGTGAGATGGGTGTGGAGGAACAGGAAGACCTTTACTGTCGGCACTAAACCCCACAGTTGGGAACTATATCTGATAACGTTATCAGTAACGCCACAGAAACAGAGGAGCTTTATTTCACACCCAGTTTCTGGTTATTTCCATCTCTGTTCAAAATGCTGTAGTCACTTCCTCAACACAGACCACCAATCCACACCAGTATGTGTGTGTGTATGTGTGTGTACACTAATAGATTAACCTAAATAACAGCACAACAAAGTGTGTCCACCTCTGAGCTGTAGCTAATGCTAACTAATGTAGCATCATCAAAATCCACAGACACTGAAGATCCCCTTTTTGATTATTTGGATCTTTTATTTCTTCTTCAGGTCATCCATATTCTCCAAAACACGGTCAACCAAAAATGTGCTTGCACCTCCAACTTGCTTTTGTAAGTTAGCCTGAGGACCTTTAGTGCTCGAACTTCTTGAGGTTTCTTGTAATTCACACTGATAAGCAGTCATCATTATTATCATCATCTTCAAGAATGTCTAGCTGTTTCTGGAAGCCAACTGTGACATGGGTGAAATTTTGGGAGGGAGTTCAGGCGCTTTGGGATCCTCCTGTTGGCAGCTGAGGCAACACTGTTGGTGCATGTCCAGATATTTGTGAATCTGAAGACTGAGGTCAGCAGGTTTGCGCTGGTGAGATAGTTATAGAGCAAATTGTTCGTTTAGTCTGTGCTTTCCTCATTCCTGCAGAGATCTGATGTTCTCCATTACAGCTTCACCTCCACAATCCTCTGCACTCATCCCTGCATGCAATGCAATCTGGGTAACAGCTTGTTTTTCACATCATTCAGGCTTAGAGTACAACATCCACAGGTGCCAAAGCTGACCATAAAAAACAGCCAGGATTTTGAAAACCCTTTCTCATGAAAGCATTTTCTCCAAATTGTTAAACCAGGAAATGAATTAATTGGAGGTTCTCTGCTCTCCTGTTAAACTCTCATAGACCCTCAGTGCCAATATGGTTGGTTTTGTTTTACTGATGTGCTCCCATTTCATCTACACCAAGCACAGTATCTGAGGGCCAAATGCCATGACACAAAAGTCCAGGAACACCTGTGCACTGAAACAAATGAATGCTGGAATATCTGAGTACTGGAACATACATAAATGTTCTTAAACACCTTAGTGGCAAGGAAGTTCTCGTGGCTGTGGGTTTTAAATAATGTATTGTGTCTGACTACAAGAGGAATTAAACTGAGCCTGAAATAGAACCTTGGTGGACTCCTCAGGTGATGAATGAACAGAGGAAAACATCTCTCATGAAAACAGACTTACAGTACGCAGGAGGAACTTCCAGTCACAGCAAACCACCCATATCCACACTTGTAGCCCAGCATTGAAACAGCTGGAAACGATGCGACAGACAACTCTACATATTTTTTTGGCAAAATCGAAGCATCTCACACCGATTGAGTTTCAGGGGGTAACATGACGTCATGGAGGAAGGAAGTGTGTTCAGCTCACAGATTTTTTCCTCTGGAAAACACAAAAGCCTTTTCTGAGGGAGCAGAACCCGGATTACTTTTTCAGGAATATCCCTTTATCTCAGCATCCAGTAAATTTGTTGTGCTATTCAAACCTGCTCATATTGTGGCCAAGAAGAACGAGGAGCTCCACCCTGCTTTTACACACTGCAACATTTCACCCATACACAATTTCAGAGAGCAGAGCTGAAACTCAAGCTCCTCACAGCGTGACAGAGAGATCCTCTCAACAACATTCATCATATTCACTGTTATTATAATAATTATTATTATTGTTACACATAGCCAGGTTCGCATCAACTGATGTGTGGTTAGACTGTGCAGCACTGCAGTGTTGGGGTGGGTTCTGGGGTCTATAGTGTCTATAGTGGTTCTGATTCTGCGGGATTTCAGAGGTGTGGGTTTGGGCTCAAGATCTTGTCCTGCTGAGAGAAGCAAGTCCGACAGATGCCTGAATGTCAAAAACTCATTCAATTACTTTCCATCCAACTCCTCTGCTTATACATTATACGCTGGGTTTTTTGGGAGGTATTGGGGAGGGGTGACAGCAGTAGGACATGTGATGGGAGACACTGGTCTCTGATGAAGGTCTCTGTGGGAGACTGATTTGTTGCGAGAATGTCCATGTCCAAACTGGATCGAAATAATTGAGTGCGTCTGTCAGGCTCGTATCTCTCAGCAGTACAACCCAATCCCAAACTTCCAGTAGAAACCCTGCAGAATCAGAACTAGTTCTGAAGACCCAAACCCAACACCTGCTGCGGTGCTGTACAGTCTAAACACATGTTCATCGGCGGTGAAGACCCAGGCTTTGTAAAACTAATAATAATTACAACAATAATCATATGGTAAATATAATGCATGCTGTCGAGCTGTTCTCTCTGAGGAGCCATGAGGAGCTTGAGTTTCAGCCCATCTGTCCAGGAGGTGTGAAATTGTGTTTGGGTGAAATGTCGCGGTGTGTGAAAGCAGGGTGGAGCTCTTCACTCTTTTTGGCCACAATCTGAACAGGTTCGAATATCAAGACTTAACAGTTATTGAATGTGGAGATAAAGAGATATTCCTGAAAAAGTAATCCCGTTTTCGCTCCCTCAGAAAAGGCTTTTGTGTTTTCCAGAAGAACAAATGGTCAGCTGAACACACTCGCTTTTTCCATGACGTCATGTGACCGAGTGAAACTCAATCCGTGTGAGATACTTATATTTTGCTCCAAAAAAACAAAAAGTACTGTCTCTTGCATTGCCGCAACACTGTTTTCAGGCTGGGCTGCATGTGTGGATGTGGGTGGTCTGCTCTGGCTGGAGATTATGATCACCTGTGACCACCTTCTTTTATTTTTTACACATTTTCAGAGTAAAAAACTGAGAGATGTTCCTCCTCTATGATGTCATTCACCTGAGGCGTCCAACAAGGTCCTATTTCAGGCCCAATTTAATTATTTTAACACACTCTCAGTTTTACTGCTGAAGACACAGCTCCACCTGCACAAAACTCCATGGTGTTCTTCTCTGACAGCCTTGAGAACTTCCTTGCCAATAAGGTGTCCCAGCACATAGATATTCCATCATTCAGGTGATCCACCACTAATGTGTTGCAGCACTCAGGTGTTCCAGGACTCACGTGTCGCAGCAGGTGCTGCATTAAGTGTCGATGAAAAAGCAGCTAATTAGTAACACAAAACCAACCAGATTAATGGTTCTGGGGGTCAGGAGGTATTTAACAGGAGAGTGGAGAACTTCCCACGGATTGATTTCCTGATTTAACAATTTGGAGAAAATACTTTCATAAGAAAAGGCCTTCTATGTCCAGACTTGTATTTCATGGTCAGCTTTGGCACCTGCTCTGTATGGGGTTTTTGCACCATAACACTGAACTTACTGTGAGACAATCCATTACCCAGAATTCAAAACACTTTGCCAAAGGCCTGAATGCCAAAAGCAACACAACACACACGTACATTTTTCATGACCACTGACATAAATCTACATTAACTTTTTAAAAGAACATTTTGCCTCAGCGTGAGTTGTGGTTCCTCAGATTCAGTGTTTTGGGCATGGTGGTACCAGAGTTCATATTTTGTGTGTTTGTTTTGTCCTTTTTGAGGTGTTTATACATGTCACCAAACGCATCCCAATGTATCTGCAGTATGTAAGGAATGTGAGAACAGGTGGAATTGGGAAACAGGGACTAGTAGAAATGGGAGAAAATGGGAAAGGTGTGAAGGGAGGAAGAGGGAACGGAGAGGGGGAAACTGCGAATGGGGGATCAGGAGGGGGTGTGACAGCTGCACCGTCACGTCTGTGTAGAGCGTGTTCCCTGTCTCCTGTATGTTGGGTTTCCCTTCGTCTCTTTATTTCTTGCCAGTTTCTGTTAAGGTTCTTGTTCACGTTTCCAGGCCTAGAAATGTACCAGAGGCGTCCACCACCTTCCCTTCCCAGGTCCCGTCCGTGACAGGGGGAAAAGGGCGAATGGGGGATCAGGAGGGGGAAAAGGGCAAATGGAGGGATCAGGTGGGGTAAAAGGGCGAATGGGAGGATCGGGAGTGGGAAAAGGGCGAATGGGGTGATCAGGAGGGGAAAAAGGGTTAATGTGGGGATCAGGAGTGGGTAAAGGGCGAATGGGGTGATTGGGAGGGGGAAAAGGGCGAATGGG
>JBBMFX010087523.1:0-10069 GCA_037832545.1 Rhabdalestes septentrionalis
AAAAGTAAAGGGACGAACTAAACTAATACTCAGGGGATTGGGAACGGGAAGGCCGGACCGAGGATGGGGTGGTCGTCACAAAGTGAGCCTGCACTCATTTTTAACGAATTCAAAAATCTGAAGCATCTTTGCTACATCTGTCTTATAGACTGAATAATTAAAATCAAATAATAATATTTTACATTTGAGTCTTATACTGTCATCAAAAAGACATACAATGAAATAAAATTCCTTTTAATATGTGAATACCAGTAAAGTGTGACCTGTATATGTCAGATTTGCTGAACCAAAATAGCTGAAATGAGCTGAGAGGGGGAGCTGAGTTTAGTACAGGTAATGTATATTTAGTCAAAGTACAGAGGATATACCATATTATACACAAACAGAGGGTCTGCTATTGGCGGTTTGTGTTTACTTTTGCAGCAAAAACTCTTACTATGATGTGTAAGTTGGCTTTAATACAACCAGTTATGTTGCCAGAAAGTTAGCTGAAGCCCATAATTCAGTTCACTACATTCATTTCTGTTAAGTTTTAGTAGGTAAGTACTTGCAGTTTTTTACACCAAATTGTAGAAATGAGGGGAAATAGTCAAAATGTTCTTTCATTAGCTGAAATATGTTTACATTTTGAACTATTTGCCACAGCAATGTTGTTCATAAGTTGTCTTTACTTCTCTAGACTCTTCATTATTCACACAATCTGGCAACACCTGAGAGCAGGCTGGAGTCAGGCCTCAGTGCAGGGGGTGACAAAGGGTGTGACACAGTGCTGTGAAGGTCCTCATGAATATTTGGAGCCTTTGTGTGAACTGCTCTGGTCATCTGATTGAGGCTTTTGTACCTCCATGTTTTGTTCTCACTCACGTGAGTACTGCTGCTGTCTGCCTCTGTGAAAACACCGGTACTGTGACTTAATCCAGAGCCATTTTTCAAGCAGACTGTCAAAAACCTCATGTTAACCTCATCAGAAGTTAAAGTTAGTCTCCTATTCAGATTCCTACTTTCCAACTTCCATGGCATCTTTCAATATATCTGTACATATGTGTGTGCGTTTGTCTATACACATGTGTGTGTAATATACGTGTTTGGCAGCTTGGCAAGTTTACTAAGAAAAATCTCAGCCCAGCACTGATTAAGGCTTGTTGTCTCTCATATGCCTAAGCCTCAGTATACAAGGTAATTTTACTATTAAATATTATATATATGTGTGTGTGTGTGTGTGTGTTGCAGTAAAAGTGCAGGTCAAGCTGTTAGCCATTAGTGCTGGTCTGTTCGTTTGTGATGGTTTTTAGCAATGATGCGCTACTGCGCATGCTCAGGGTGGTCTAGTCTCTCACATGACTGGGTATTTCTTCCTGGAGAGGTGAGAGGAGCCCGTCTCTGGCCATGACAGCAAAACAACCCGAAGCAGAGCATTTATCTTCTCTGGACTGAGCTTATTAAGAAGAGCACAGAGAGAAGCACTCAGGATCATCCAGAAAAGGAGGTTCCGATCTGGGCTCAGTGCTGCAGGGGTCTTTAAACTCAGCTGTGTGGTTCATCCAGGGCCCGTCACTCTCTTACCACTCTCCTCGAAACATGATCCCCCACCGCCCAAAACAACCTCTGCCCGCTGCAGCCGTCTTGCTGGTCCTGGGTAAGTCACAGTTGCGTTAAAGGCACACTGAATAGACTAAACTTTGGGACTCCTGACCATTACACTAATGGGGACTCTAATGTATTTATGTTAAAATACACTGCGTGGACAAAAGTAATTGGACGCTTTACCGTCACACCGACAGGGACTCAAATGACATTGCATTCAAATACACTACATGGACAAAAGTGTTGGGGCGCCTGTCCATCCTAAATACAGCGGTTTTATTGACATTGCATTCAAATACACTATGTGGACAAAAGAATTGGGAGGCCTGACCGTCCCACTTACACGCACTTTAGGAATATTGCATTCAAATACGCTACATAGACAAAAGTATTGGGACGCCTGGCAATCACACCAACAGGGACTTCAATGACACTGCATTCAAATACATGTATTTTTATATGGACTTGCAGCTATAACAGCTTCCACTTTTCTTGGAAGGCTTTCTGCATGATTTTGGTGTGTTTCTGTGGGAATTTGTGTCCATTAGTTCTGTAGAGTGCTTCATAACCAAACTCATCCAGCCATGTTTTTATGGACTCTCCTGTGTGCACTGGGGCACAGTCATGCTGCACTAGAAGAGGTTCTTCCCCAAACTGTGTCCACAAATTTGAAAGTATCGTGTTGTCCAAAATATTTTGGTGTTCTGAAACATTGCGATTGCCCTTCACTGGAAGGAAGTGACTTAGAACAAACCCAGAAAAATAGGTCCCAATACTTTTGTCCATGCAGTGTAACAGGACTTTTCTGTGATTATTCAGAAATTGCTGCTGTTATGTAAGTGTTGGCCCGTAGAACAGTGTAAGTCTCCCTGCTTAAGAGTCATGTTGTTTTTCGAATGCTTTTGGCAGGTTTAATATGGTGAGATTTGGGTCTCTCATGTGATGATGAACATTGCCCAGTTTTCCTGCCTTTCTTTGGTCATTTATTACCTTAAATTAAACACATTTATTATAATCAAAACATATTCAGTAATATTGTATTTTGATAGTAGATGCTTCATTAATGTCCACTTTGTCATCTAATATAATTCAAGAAGTATCCTTTATGTGGAACCGAAATGTAATTCTCTTAAATCCACCTAAATCTATCATATATCAAAGTGCACCACATTTTCTTAACAAAGTCAGCACCTTTCAAGTCAAGCCAAATAGGTGTTTATTCACATTTCAACCAACTGCACTGTACAATGTGAAACTAAACCATTTTCCTCCAGGATCATGGTGCAAAGAATAAAAACACAAACAATGCAAGACTACACAGAGAGGACAGAACAGGACAGGGCTATATAGAGTCCAAAACAAATGAGTGCAAGACTTAACAAAACACAACAGTAAACAATATCATAGGACACAGCAGCATACACAGGCATTGGTGTGAGTGAAAATACAGAATGATGACAGAAACTCTATTCTAGAGTAATTAATTCCATTGTGCATCACACAACTAAGGATTGTGTCAGTGCTGATCATGTTGTCAATTACAGCTTTAACGGTATGTCCGGGTTTGTCCAGTGATGTGGAGGTCACCACATCTCCTCCGCCTCCACCATCACCTCCCAGCAGCCCAGAGCGAGGGGACTACAACGTTACCAACAACGGCACTGCCTGCCTGATGGCACGAATGGGACTGCAGCTCAATATGACTTACCTCTCTCGCTCCCAGGGCAAGGTATTACTCCTCTTTCCTACACTCAAGACATCAAGGGTACCATGGAGGGTTATTAAAAACACACTTGGTACAATTTTTATGCTACTTGTGTGCTATTTGTATGAGCGTGGCTTTGTGAAAAATGTGGCTAGCAGTTCACTGTAAGAACCGCAGGGATGTTAGTATGTAGCATATGTAGGTAATAGGTCTAATTATGTGATTATGCGAAAACTATCAGTTTGTTTTGCTACTACAGCACCCCTGGAGGTCTGTTAAAGTACATCCTGAGTTTTGTGACCACCTAATGACGTACCAAGAGCCTGTAGTGCTGGAAAAGCTTGACCGGCTGACAGATAACAGGAGATAACACAACTTTGAGAGTCATATGGATAGACTGGACTTTCTGGTTTTAGTTTGTTTTCATTTCTAAATATAAAATGCCCTGGCAAGCTCAAATGTGGCTAGCTGTGAAACAAGAGTCGAGCAATAATGCTTTTATGCGCACCTTATTGAGTTTGTGTACTGTGTGTCCAGTGAGGAAATCTTTTCCAATCTGTTTAGATGGTCCAGAAGATTGTCAACTTGCATCCGAACCAGACCAAGCATTCTGGCACCTGCGAGGCAGACAGTGCAACTCTCAAGCTCACAGAAAACAACACTAATCTGATTTTCATCTTCTCTTTGGTCAGTTCTGCTATATCACAGTCAATTCCTGCTATCTTTATCAAGATACTGCCTAAACCAATATCATCTGTCTATTTTCAACTGGTAGTAAAAGTGTTTTTTTTCCCCTCAGCACCTGAACATTATGTTCAGAAAAAATTAAATGATTTTAGATCTTTTCATATGGGTCTCATTACAATCATACATACATTTTATGACATGTGGGAATGTAAAGATATATATATATAGGCAGGCTGATCATGCTTAATACCTCCATGCCTTTTTGCTCATATTTCATCTGGTGTTTTCAGAATTCTACATCTAACAAGTATCACCTCAGTGGACTGGAGCTGTCAGCTAACATGTCTGACATGACTAGTGAGTTATTCTTCTTCTCAATTAGAGAACTGTTGATAAATTGTGGCCAATTTGATGTACTGAACTCAGTTATCTCTGTCCCTATGAAATAGAGCCCCTGTCTGTCACTAACACTAGTCTGGACTACCTGCAAGGAACGCTGGGGTTCTCTTACATGTGTCGTGAAGAGCAGATCTTGAATGCCGGGGAGAATTTCTCTCTCAACACCTTTCAGCTCCAGGTGCAGCCGTTTGGTGTCAGTGGAGATCAGTTTGGTGCAGGTAGTCATATTTTTATTGTGTGCCTCCTATTCTTATTCCTGTATTATGGAGAACAGTCTGGAGCACATCACCACCAGAAGGTGACAACTGCACTGTCAGTAACCACCTAGCATCAACCACAGCAACTGCGTAGTCACACTTCACATTGTGTCTCAAAAATGCCCTCTCATTATTTGTGGTATAGATTTGCTTTTTGTGCCGGCTTTTGCATTGTTTAGTAGTTTAATGATGATTGGACTGATGGACAAAAAATGTATAAAAACTTACATTTTCAAAAGTTGTTCCAGTTTTGAATGGCATAGCTTTAACATCTTTAAACTATCTAGACCCTGTGGTGTTTGATGAACACTGATTCTCTCACAGTGTGGGTGTCGTGTTTAAGACGTTTAATCAGTGAGACCATAGATGAATAAAAGGGTAAAATTGATTTTATTTGATTCAAATGGCAAATCTACGGTGGTGGAGGTATAAAGTGTTCCGTGCCATTGGCATGATCTGTTGTTGTTGTTTTTTACTCAGCTGAGGACTGCGCACTGGATGAAGACAACATGTTGATCCCCATTGTGGTGGGCACTGCTCTGGCTGGCCTGGTGCTGGTTGTGCTCCTGGCCTATCTGATTGGCAGGAAGAGGAGTCACGCTGGCTACCAGACCATCTGAAGCTGCTCACGTGACGTTTCAAGCCAGAAGTTGCAGCCATCTCCAATTTATGGACTCCACATTACACTCAAACCTGCTTGTTTTCACACACCCTGCCACTCTTACGCTGCCATCTTTATTGCCTGAGGTGGCCCTGTATTTTCTGGACTTTGTAAAAACAACAATATTAGAATATATAATCTTGTGCCACTGAGAGTTTTTTTGAAGTGGGTGACATTACAAGCATCACTACAAGTCATTTTCTCTTATGTCCTAGATTAAAAGAGAGGCTTGGACCTAAACTGACTCCGCTCACGTCATGGTTTAGTCAAAGGCTAGATTTAATCTAGGATCGGTAACTGCAACACCTTCAAGACTTCAGCTGGTCACATGACTGGTTGAAAGTAGGAGGATTCTTTAGGGCAAGTAGCTGCTGTAGATATAGTTTCGTTTTTGTTTGTTTTTTTCCAAGTACATCTAAAAGGGAGTACGTAAAACTTGCCTTGTTCCTGACCTCCTAATCTGTGCTGGAGATCAGGAGGATGAAGGTTTCTGGACTCAGAACCATGACAAGAAGTCCGGTACGATTCTGAAAAAGTACCAGAACTGTTTAGCTTAGAGTCTGGTGTTCCTTGTTTTTGCTACCAAGTGAAATTTCACAGGCAGCCTAGATCACAGCATATGGTATGTCTACGCAGAAGAAGTTCGAATTTGCTGAGGCAGAGAAGAGATTGCGCAGATTTTTTTTTTCACCAGACCGAAGCTCCCCGACACCCCTCGGATCCTCTAGCTCCTCCACGTAAAGGTGCTTCATGCAAAATTAAATATGTAATGGTGTCCTTCTTTCTAAACATGCTGTTGTTGCTTATAAAAACATTGTAGGAAACATGCCGAGCATGAAGTTGGTGAGAAAACAAACTGACGTAGATACTCACAAAAATAACTTTGGCATGAGAGTCAGCTTGGTGATTTTTTTGAGAACAATAGAATTGTGACAAAATGACTGGTTTGCATACAATTAACGAATATCTTATAACCTGTCACTTAATGAGACCTACATTTTTGCTGCTTAGTGTGAACTATCATGACTGCTTCCCCCATTCCAGCATGTTAAGGTTTTGTGCACACTGAGGAAAGAAGAAAGGGAGAGATGTGTTAGGTTGCTATTAGAACGTCTTTGGGTATTGTACTGTGGTATATGAGGGCTTGTTACACTAATACTGTGGGAGTGATGTGACTTTAATACTGCAGGGGGACTGAATCTCATTTAACACGGAGTGGGTATTAAACCGAGTAACTGTTACGGAGGACGCACTGAAAACATGACGAGTGTTATCTGCTTTTGCCGCTGTGTTACTGTGATATTTGTGTCGGCTGGGTGCCTGCACTTTGGCTTTGTGTGAGTTGCTTTGGGACAGGGTGACATGACTTAGAATGAAGTGTCGCAATCCATCACTTTCAGTTAGCTTTATTGTTTTAATAGAGAATGTGTCCATTTGTAAATGTAAATGTAATGACAAATAAAAGGGAAGAACGGAGAATGGATTTCATAATGTGTCTTATTGAGGAAGAGTGTCTGTGTGTGTCTGTGGTGGTGGTGGCGGAGTGGGTAGGACACTGGACCACACTGCGGTCACAGGTGGGAATCATATCTTCAGCACACCCCACTGGGTCCCTGAGCAAGACCTTAACCGCCAGTTGCCCCAAGAAGACTGCCCCCTGTAGCTAGAGAATTTACATTTACATTTACGACATTTAGTTTACGTCTGTATCTTAGACATGTAAAGCTAAACTTAAGTCAACATCCACAATTTTACCAAGATAGAGTTAGGAAGAGTTTTTTTTGTTTGTTTGTTTTTTTTTATTAAAAAAAAGAAAAGTAGTAAGCAAGTGAAATGAGAAAAATCAGAAGTTGCTTTGGATAAAAGAATCTCCTAAATGCTGAAAATGTAACATTTCCTAGATCTGTTCAATAATGTAATTTGTGTCTGTGTGTGACCATTGGTATACCTGACACACATGCTGTGTGAGATAAAAGTCTGAAGAGGAAATTCCAGCTTGGCTGCATTGAGGATGCTGTAAAGCCCAGAGATGAAAATGTCTGTCTATTTATTTATCTATCAATCTCTCAATCTGTCAGTCTATCCATCCATCTATCCATCTATCCATCTATCCATCTATCAATCAATCAATCAATGAAGGTGAATCTGCGTTCAATTATATGGTCATGCACTCCCTGAAGGCCTTTTACATGCAATCCTGCAGAAGTCTGCAAAATATAATATAAAGCTGCTGCCTTTTGAAAGCACTCTAACAAATGGTAAATCCAGTCCTTTTTAATAAATGCTATTTTGTTTTGACATTTTGTTTCATGGTACAATGAACATGATACATTCTTAATAGGTTTGAATTCATGATTTAATTCATTGCAGTAAGGGAACGTCTCAATGCACTTTTATAACCCGCATTCCACATTTTCAAATACAGTATTTTTATAGTATAACTTTTGAGAAGTACATTTGTTTCTGATTTTTAGATAAAGGAGGAGAAATAATTTCAACATGGAGGCAAAGAGAGATCTGCTGTCATGGTAGGCTAGCCTTTTTTTTTTTTACTATTCTTATAACCAGTGTTAAATGGAGAACTGTTATTCGCCCCTGTGTGTTCAATATATTTGAACATAAGTGTTGTTCACTTTAATATAATGATTTAAGTGTATTTCAGTATAATGTATAGATTTGTTTGAAACTGACCTGGTAGATTTGGCCTTGACCCCGGAATAGGCTCCGGATGCCTGCAGCCCTAGTGCGGAAAAGCCTTTACAGAAAAGTACGTGTGAGTGATAGATTTCGGCATTGCCGTGTAGGTACAATGGAACCTGAGATGGTGAAAACAGATAAAGGAGGAGAAAAGTTGATGGAAAAGTGCACTAAGCCAAACCAGGATGGTTTAAAATCCATGTGTGAGAAATGTTTGGGGAAATTGAGCAAAATTGAGTCTCTCAGCGCTGAATAAAGAGGTTGTGTCCTGCTCGAGGCCTAGTGGGCCGGGAGCTGCCACGCAATCAGGAGGCTGTGGGTTCAAATCCCAGGACTGCCAGTGGCACCACTGAGGCACATTTGAGCTTGGTACCATCCTCACACGGATCCCCGGCTGCTGCGTGGGTGACAGGTTCCTGCTTCACTTGGTGAATGGGTTAAATACGGATAAAGAATCTCACTCTGCTGTGGTGTGTTCATGCCTGGGCCTCCTGGGCGTCCTCGCCATTCAACCAGAGGGGGACGTGTCCCCTCACGTTTCATAATTATTCGTTTTGATCCCCCCACATTTTACATAAAAAATGAGTTCACCTAGCATTGTTGAATCTTGAATCTTTCGCGAAAGAATTCACTCTTCAAAACCGATAGAAGAACAAACACCACTGGACATCCCAGCAGCCTGTCTGTCAAGAACGAGATCTGCTGGCATGCAGCAAGCCCATCCCCACCCATACCCCGCCCCCACACGCACAAACCCTGCCACCACACGTCTGCTGGGTCTCTTCACTTTTCTTTAGTAATGACTTTTTATTAGAACACAGAAGAATTATAGTTTTACCAACATCCTGCAGATATTGAACTGAGAGATTTGTATTCGCTTGCTGTGCTACACTTTAAATTTTATGCACGAAGCAAATGTGTAAAAGTATATTTTTCAAATCAACAGTGTTTACACAACTTTTACTCCATTTTGCAATTCTGAGCTTGAGAATTAAATCCAAAAATTCCAAATAGTGTAAAGATGTCTAAAAAAAATGGGCAAGATTATTATTCCCGTTAGTATCCAGACTCATTGGCTTTAATGAGATCTTGACATGTTGTCCTGAGTTTAGTGATCGTTGCCATGGAGAGGCTCCCGGGCTCTGTAAAGATTTTCTGAGATGAGGAGGTTAATTAGTGCACTGTGGAAAACACAGACTACACGTTTAAGGCTCTATGGAATAAATGAAAAATTCATCAGACTGTTAATGTTTCCCAGTAAAGCCATGTGAAAAGATCTACTTATGGTACCTGCATGAAAGTGTGGCAGTTTTCCACAAAGTCCCCCCGGGTGACCTGTTTGAAGCGCTCGCAGATGTCGGGCAGGTTCTGTCCCTGTTGGATCAGGTTCTGATTGTGTCGGATCAGAGTAAGGGCCACACGGAACAGTATCTTTGAGCCCTCGAAGAAGAGGCAATCCCATATTCGCAGCACTGTCTGGCAAAAAACACCACCACAACTTTTACTGGTCTTTCATTAACCACTGTCTTTCATCCATTTTTAGTATCTAAATCAATTTACTGTTTTATTTCTGGCAGTTTAAAAGTGTAAAACCTTACATTATGCAATATTATGTAACAACTTGTACATCATACAGCCAATAGGAATCCACCAAATACCCATACTGCTAGACTGGCTAATAATTACATGTAGGCCGAATCATTATGTTGCAATTATTATAACGCCTAATAGTAGTGAGGATGTCCTTCTAGCCTCTTTTTTTGTTAGCCAGATAGTGGGGAAACAATTAACCCCACAATAATTCATCTGCATCCCAGTTTCAAGATCCATCAGAAGGGAGATTTCTTAGCCTTTAAACAGGATTGTCTTGTTGTATAAACCATTGCAGCATCTTTTGGAAGAAAAGTGAGATTGCATTGGTTTAAAAATATGCGGAGGAGCATATTGTGGAGGAGCACACGCAGCTTCTTTCATAAGCAGGAGCGAGCAGCGGCGCACGTTTAAAAAACCTTTTCATGTGAGGGAAAACTTTATGGAGTCCTCTAAATATAAAATTCAAATGTATATCACATACATCAC
>JBBMFX010087552.1:0-10068 GCA_037832545.1 Rhabdalestes septentrionalis
CCCCCCCAGCATCCACGAGAACACAGCAAAGAGTACAGTGAAAGGTGTGTGATGCTGGTGGGAGGTTACTGGAGTTAATTGATCCCGCGGGGGTGAGGTGATCCCTCAACTCCCTTCTGGGAAAAATCACAATGTTTCCGTCAATTAAGGGATTTAGAGTGTCGGTTGGGGGGGGTCCCTGGGGAGTAGAATTCAGACAGACAGAGACATGTTTCATGCAGAGCTTGACCTGTTCCACACAGTTTCTTGAGCTTCTACAGGAGAAACAACACCACAGCTGGTGGTGAAGACATTCAGAATAGCTTCTCCTTGACCTTCAGGACACACCAGAACTGAATATTTAATAAAGAAAACAGTCCTGGCAATATTCTACAGTTTTCAGATGTAAAATCAGGTGGGAACCCCCTGTACAATCCACTGTAGAAGAGATTCCTGTTTCCACACCCAGACAGGTCTCCATCAGTCCGGTATGTAACTGTGCTTCTTTGTTAGATAAAATTTGACCAAGTGCAGCAGTCAGTATTTTATTGCACTATGTAAGTATTTTAATAGAACTGTATGAAGAGGATATGTAGGATTATATCTTTTAATATTATTTTGAGTGGCAATGACCTTTACTTTTTTACTAACTTTGCTCATTGATTAATAAAGTGCATCAAATCTGTCTTCAGGAGCAGCATCCCAGCTGCTGGAAGGTTTAAACACAACCAGCTTCTCCGAGCCTCCAGCCATCTGTCTCTGCACGAACTTGATGGGAAACCCGTTATTTAGCCTTGTTTAATCTTTGATCTTCACAGATTTTCAGTCATCAGACAAAGAGACCTGAAAAGAGGAGCCGAGTTGAACCGGCCAATCGTAAGGCCAGTCACAGCTCAGAGCTCAAATAAGGCAGCACTGATCTCAGAACAGAGACCTTTCTGCTCCACAGACAGCAGAACAAGCATATCAGCATGGGGCACATTCATACAACCTGAGCCTCATTCAAACCAGCTTTTACAGAGGTAGGTCAGGCATTTACACCAATAATGCACTGTCAAAAACCATAAGCACTGGGCTATTACACATTACTGAACACACTTATTATTCTCATTTAACATTCTACATTAAATGGGGCTGCAATCACATTCTTGTATGACAGGTGTCATTGGAATTTTCAGTACAACCTTATATCATGCAGCTGTTACAGGTGCCAACTTATTCAGAATTATAGTTCTTATATGGTTAAACTGTTGCACTATTTAAGATGGAACAAACTATTCTAATAACAGGCAGGCACCTGATGATTTTTATTGAGTGTTTTGTTCCAACTTAAACGGTGCGGCAGTAAAAGTGTGGTGACACAGGTGTCGTCTCCTAATCAGATTTTCAGTTTCTTCACAAACAGTGCAGCCATTACATTTTGGCCCCTCATGCACCAGCTTGTTATCTGTGCATTCCATGCCACCTTAAATGATGTAGCAGTCTCATGAGCCAGCTTTATATCAGAACTTTCATTACCAACTTAAATGCGATAGGTGCAATAAAACTGCTGCATCATTTAAGGTGCAGTGGAATATTCTACTTAGAAGCTGGCACTAAATATTGCTTACTCAATAGTTTTGTTCCATCTTAGTAGAAGCAGAAGTTATGTTGCATCATTTAAGGTGGTCTTGGAAATGAGAAAGAGAAGCTGGACTGAGAGTCCAGTTGTACCTCTGCAGCTGTGTGACAGGAGCTTCTGTTGCTCGTTAGGTACATTAGCCTTTACTTTAACTCCTAGAGATCGAAACGTACACCGCTCACCTTCCACTTTAATGGAATAACACCTCTGTTCCTACACAGACACACACATAAAGAAACTCACTCACACACTCCATCACACACCAGCACACACCAGTAAAACCCCTCCCCTCCCCCATTCCACCGCATTAAAATGCAGAGCACCTACACAGGTAGACCACGGGGCAGTGGGTGATGGGAAATCATTCAGGGATTCGCTCTGGATCTTTCTCTGCACTTTACATGCTGAGAGACGCTACCATGAATCACTGATGCAGAAACAGAACCAGTAAACAGAGGAGTATCACCCTGGAGTGCAACACACCAAGAGGTGTAATGATACACACATTTTCAGGTCCAATACCATTTCCACTGGAAATGGATTTTGGACATTTTCCGTCAAAATGTCTTTATTCAATGCAAAATCATTTAAAGACATAAAAATGTAAATCCACACATTTTTTTCAAAATTCCTTCAATCAATTAATTCATTGTGTAAACAGAGTGGGTGAGGAGTGGGTTTGGTGCGAAACAGTTCACTGCAGAGTCTGATTTCTTTACAGTGGTGGTGAAACAGAACCAGACATCTCATACACAAAAACAGCCATTTTATTTACTACTGACACCCGATTATGTGTTTATATGGATGCTGACGATGGTAAAACAGTGCAGAATCGGAAATACTGAACTACAGTAAATTGGTTTTTTTTGCAGACTATTTTGACTTATGATGCACTGCATGTGTCCCACCACCCTGAATGGGTTTTAGGACCAAAAGCATCTCAAAACTCTGTCGGAACAATGTCTCAGGTGTCAGGCGGCACAACCACTGGCATTTGATGCAATAGCTTTGAGAGGCGAACATCTGGTTCAATTCACCTCCACCATTCTGAGACTCTCAGAGCTTCAGAAACTGTAAAATCACATAAAACAGTGGAAAGCAGAGTTGGTTTAAAGTAGGATATGAGTTTAAATCCAACTGAATCACATGAATGAAAAAACACCAGCGGAGATTTATGGTCACCTGACCAACATGATGGATGTTTCTAATGGAAAAGAAAAATCCATACTGGAATTCCACCTGATGGGAAAAACAACATATATCCATTTTACATCTGGACTGAGAAACGACACCGGCACAGCATCATTGCTCACTGACGACAAGCATCGTCACACAAGGTGATGGCAGGTCGGGCTCTAGTTGGTTAGAATTTTTAGATGAGATATTATTAAAAAAACTTAAAAGTAAGTGTATTTCCAGTTATTTAGCAAGAAACATTTCACATTGCCACACTGCACCACATCTTGCTTTTATTTGAAAAAAACTGAAAGTTAACACTAATAACACTAATATAAAGAAATCAATGCAGTCAACTTGCTATCCATCAGATAACTTTAACACCCAAGCTCCACTCTCCTCCTGCCCGTTAACGTTTACATCTGAGGTGGAGAATTCCGGTTTTATCAGAGCTTCATTCTGCAGACGTGCCTGGTTGTATCTGTGGGGGAAAATTCGTGGAGTGTAAAATTGAATTCTGATGGTCTTTTTCTGCCCCAGGGGTGTGTGTGTGAGTGTATGTGTGTGTGTTTGTGTGTGTGTGTGTGTGTGAGGTTGGAGGAGATGGGTGGAGGAGGTCCGTTCATGGTCGTCTTCTGAGGACTGATGATAAAGAGCTCCGTCTCCTCTTCTGGATGAAGATTTGCTTGGCTCAGCAACTAAGAGGCTGCATTATTCAGACATTTATTTATTTATTTATTTATTTGTTTATCTGCAGGCACGGTTGGATGATGCACTTGGTGACGAACAGCAGACCAGGAGGTTCTTTATCTCATCTAGCATTCAGCAGCATGTTTTCAGATCCTGCAGCGCCGAGCGCCAAAACCAGTCATAAAAGGTCACGTCATCAATTAAAACTGGAACCAACAGGAGCTCCAGGAGCTTACAGAACTCCTGGAAGAAGATGAGCAGATGCTTATGAACCTCCAGAAATAAAGAGGAGCTCGATCAGGACATGTTCACACCATCTAGACCCGTTAAATTATTCTGCTCAGATGGGAGGTGATAATTAAAATCGTTCACAGCTCCAGAGGACAACTGTGTTCCTCCCTCTGAGACAAACCAGCTCCACCAGCAATCACTCACTGAGGAAAACTCATCTCCACACCCTGAACCGACTGGACTGAAAGTAAGAGCCTTTGAGGAAGCATGGAGTACTGCTCTTCAAGACTACATCAAAAATACAAAATATGAGGTAATGGGTGATGCACCAAGACTTTTGCACGATAGTGTGAACAAGTACAAAAAAAAGAAAAAAGAAAAATCTGGAAAACAAAAGTAAATATATAAAAAGTGAAGGTTGGGAGTCTGAGCCGTGTTTCTCCTTCAGCTTTATGGAGGCTCTCCTAGCCTCCATCAGCTTTGTCTCGCCAAAACCATGTCCAAGTTAGCTTTTGGGCCAATTACACTCACTATAGACGGAAAAATATCTTCCAAATTTCCACATGTAGAAACTAAGCGGTAAAGACAGATCGATTAAATTCTATGTTTTGTAATGTCATAAAAGACAACCTATCTACATATCTCACTTAAACCCTACCCACTCCTCATTTCAGCTTTGCCCCAACCTCTTTATGAAGAAACTCTTTGGAGAAATGCTGTTACCGATTTAGTGGCATCAAAAAGGGTGGTACTTTGCAATTAACTGCAACGTTATGTGGGGAGCACATGACACTTTGCCACTTTAAAACATTCTATTATAACATTTAATATACTACTCTAAAACATTTTAAAATGTATATATATATATCCCCCCCCCCTATATTTCTATATTTTGTAATATTTTTATTATGCCCTTATTTGCACAGTTTGTCTATTCTACTAGTTACACTTAACTTCTTTTGTATTTAATTTCTTTTATTTATTCCTATATATAGTTTTCATTTTCCATTTTCTTTTTAAGGTCACCAGCGGTCGTACAAGCATTTCACTGCATATCGTACTCTGTATGTGATAACTAAAATTTGAATTTGAATTTTTTTTTATTTGAAACAGAACCATCTATTGTCCTACACCACAAAGAGTCTTTCTGGGTCCCCTTGGTATCTTGTGTGAGATAAAATAAAGTGAGTTAAAAAATGAGTTGACCACACCACAAGGTCAGTGGAGTGAGATGATCTCCACAGGAGTAGCCTTTCATACACCTGCTCATACTGCCCCCCACCCTGCTTCTCCCAAATCTCCCTTGGGCAAGACAGGATTCTGTACTACTGATCCCTGTAACAGAACAACAACCCTAGAAAACCAAGGGAAATACAAACTGAGTTTATGTTTGACTGAATGGAGGAACAGAGTGGAGGAAATGCCTCATTTCTGAAGAGTTCAAAGGATCTACAGGAAGAAAACATCCCACCAAGCAACTGTATAATTTTTTGTGATAATCGTGCTCATGTTTTTTATGTACATTCTTAATTATGATGGTTTTAAGATGTGAAGATCAGATTTTGTAAAAAGAAATTTTAAGACAGTAAACCCGGTAGGAGTTTTGAATTCACACAGTAAAAGGCCTTGAATCCCCAAATTAGCGTGACTCCTGGAGTTTAATTTAAAGCCGCAGAAATGGAGATCTACTGATGGTGGACTATGCCGGATCAGACTGGACCGTCAGCCCTGGCCCTGCCACCTGTCCCCCAGCATAACTCTCCACACCCTGCTGAGCACAAGGATGGCAGATGGCTTTTGGAGGCTTGGAGAATCAGAGACTGGTGGGACAATTTCTCTGACCCTCCCCCTCCAACTCTCAGTTAGTGATGCCTAAGAGCAGCAAAAGTCTGAAAGTAGATTAGACCCAAGAACATGAGGAAGAAACCAAGCCATGCTGGCTTTGTGACATCATATAAACAATGATTTAAGAATGCATTGTTTTGTTTTTCACATTTGTACTGAATGGGCAGGGAGGTACATACCACTTGAAACAATATTTACCCAGCAATATTTAAAGAATCTTTTAAATTCCAGACAAGAAATGATATGGGCCCTTTAATATCAGTCTCAACGTGCCGCAGAAAAATCGCAATGCAGATATTTTGTCCATGAAGCTCTACTTTGTAGCTTCTTCATGGGTTAAACTTTGTTTTTTTTAAGATTTATCAATTTGAAGGTCACTAGAGGAATCAAACTGGTTCTTCTATGACAGTGCTTCAAAGAACCCTTCATGACACCTTCATCTGAAGGAGCGCAGCCAAGTTCAGAGAGAGCTGAAGAAGACTGGCACTACTGAGACCAGGAACCGGGCAGAATTCTAAAAGATGTGTGAGCTGAGATACCAATACTGCATAGTTGCGGGAGTGAAGAATTCTGTAAAGAATTCCATCCCGCTGGAGGCGAGGAGTGAAATCAGATCAGAGAGGTGAAAACCTGCTGTAAATAACGAAGGAGAAATGGACGCTCCTCAGTCTCAGAAACCGTTTCACCTCCTAATACGTTCTATTAAAGTAAAGACACAGCGAGGACTGTCCATCAACCCCTCACACACTGCAAGAGTAACCACCAGGGTCTTTAAACTGGGAACGGTTATTTAAATTGGGAGTGAGTTTGGCTGCTCAAATACACACACAGCCACAAAATATTCACAGCCACCCAAACCTTAGCACTGCTGTTAAGAAACAATTATATTTCAAATAAAAAACACATTTTACTAGGAACAAATTTTACTAGGGACAAATAATATATAATATGCTTTAATATACTATGTCCTATTATGTTAGAAACTGCAGCATATCATTACATTGGATTTTGTATTATGATACCATATTATACTGTATTATCACAAATAAATATTATGCAGTGTTGTATTGCACTACATTATAAACAGAGTTGTATCATAGTATTTGATAATGTAATAACATAATTAATATATTAGCAGATGTTGTACTGTGAAGAAAACATTCAGTTCAATTGTAGCTATATTTGTTTTGTTTTTTAATTATACAGAAATTGTTACATCTTTAATGTGTATGGAATAAATAAATGAAATTAATCTTACTGTCTTTGATCGAGAGTGTATTATATTGCAATGTGTTTGACTGTAAGTCTATGTAAAAAAATGGATGGATATATACAAAATTATTAGAGACTGAAAGGTGATGCATCTGCATGGGAGTCATTCTGTAGGTGTGGGGTTTTTTTACTCAGAACAACACAAAATTCTTTTTTTTTTTTTTTTTTTATTCATTTACAAACAGAAACCAAAAATAGCATAGATATTATTTAAATGCCCAGCCCAATTAAAAGCAGAGGGTGGAAGACGGAAGCAGCTGAAATTAACAGCAGCTGAAGACAGATTTTAATGTTCAATCAATAAAAAAACAGGAAAACATCAAAGGAACCAGTGAGAGTTAAGAGTATTAAAATCATCAAAATATCAGACATCGATAGAGAAGGTCCCAGAGCAGACATCCCCTAACACAGGAAGGGCAAACTAACTGACCTTCTCGAGTATCTAAAAGGGAGGAAGGGGGGTTTTAAGCACAGATGCTAAAGCCTTGATTCGCCCAAATCCAATACTGACTGATGACCTCAATGACCTCGGCCATATGTGCCCAAAGGGATGGCAGAGTGTCCCCGAACAGCATCCCAAACCTCGTCTGCAGTCTGTTTTACAGCAGGGCGAGACACAGACAGAACTCCAGAACTATGATTATCCTGCAGTACTGAAGGTGCTGACCCTTACGCTGGACAATCAATGGATGATGGTAAACCTGATTCCACATTTTCCAGTGGAATATTTTTTAACACTACAGTGAATGGAGCCCAAATAATAGGGCAGCAAACAGCACCACTTTGAAGGCAAAACGCCAAACTGCCAAACTGTTTGCTCCGCCATCAGGAGTCCTCCTCCTCCTCCATCACTCAGTATAACTGTCCTATCTCTCTCTGGATGGGTAAGCTGATCCTCCCTCTCCCCATCACTATAGATCTGTCCTCTCTTTTTAGGTGGGTACTGTGGTCTTCCCTCTGCATCACTCAGACAGTAGCACACACATTCACACATACTGTTCCGGCCTGTATTGCATTAAAATGATCAAACTGCAGTAGAGTGCAAGATCAAACCACACACTCCTCATTACTTAGCCTTTGGCTCTCTCACTCACTCACTTACACACAGACACACAGACACACATACACACACACAAATGTCTGGAGACAGGCTGCTCTTTTTAATGAGGGGAACCTCTTAAGAGTGAATGTCTGAGACGTCACCACCAAACAGTTTGATTTTACCATTAGTGTCATTCTCTCTCTCCTTCTGTATCTCTCTCTTTTTTCCTAGCTCTGCATCACTGTCTCTCTTACCCCCCTTTAATGTGAGATCCTGTCTGGATTCAGGAATTTACTTTTAGTTCTTGGTGCTGGAAGACTGAAATCCCTGCTCAAGTCTCCTCACTCCTCCCCCTTGTTTCATTCACCCACACTCATTCTCACTAACTCTCATTCACTTTCATTACTCACACTCTCTTTTGCTCTCACTCATCTGCACTCAATATAATTTGCCTTAATTCACTCTTACTAACTCCCACTATCTCGCTCTCACACTCTCTCTCACTTGCCTTCATTCACTCACTCTCACTCGCTCTCATTTACTGTCAATCTTTCTCACACTCGCTCTCACACTTGCTCTCACATCAGCTCTCACTCTCTCGTTCACACTTACTCACTGTCAATCTTTCTCACTCGCTCTCATTAGCTCTCATGCGCTCTCATTCACTCACATTCACCCTCACTCACACATCAGCCTCAAACACTCTGCTCCAATGCACTGAACACACCAAAACCTCCATGATGAGATTTATTAAACTGCGCCTCTGCGGTGTCTCCAGGGGGCGCCATGGCGACAGACATGGCCCCAAACACAGATCTATAGCGGAATGAAAATCTAATTACACCTAGAATGTACAGACCTGCAGAACATCACCCAAAGATAGAAAGATATGAAGACATGTAGGAAGAAATAAATGTAGATAGAAGACAGAAGAAAGACAGAGACAAAATAGAAAGGGAAGCAGAAAGACAAAAAAGAAGAAGAAGAAGGTCCAGGCTGCAGCTGTCCTGACACTTTTCAAAGTTTGGCACTTGCTGTTCAACAAACTACTTCATTTAAAGTAAAGAAACAACACAAATGCTTGTTAATCCCAGTGATCCGAGACAACACAGGGGGACAGAACATGCTGTTGAATTAAAACAACAACAACGATAATAATAACCATCATAATATTTTAATCATAAAACATTTAATTAAGATAACATTTTCCTGGACATAAGCTTTTCTTGCTACATTTCTGCTACTAGAGGGGTTCCTATAAAGCACGTGAGCCTCGTTCTTATTTCTCCAGCAGATCTACCACAGTTCCTAATATTTATTACCAGCAACTTTTTAAGAATCCCATAAATCATACAGTTTCCAGACTTATGCAAATGTGATTACTGCTGGTATGAGATTTATGATTAAGACTCACCCCGTCATAGCGGAAAGCCAGAGGTGACCAGAAAGCAGTGTGTCAACATACTCTCAGTCTGACTGGCCACAATAAATTGCGTGTTATGGTGAGCCACCGAATTAGTGCAAGCAGCTGTGCTTTCCACTCCGATATTAATATTCATAATCTGAAGGAATCCCAAGTGAACAATTTAGCGCACCTGATCATATCAATAATTCAGCAGGGGAAAAAAAGAGACCAACCATCCACGAGATTCACTACAGCTGGGGAAATGTGTCAGTGGGCCACCATTACCCAATGTCACATTAATCTTTTTAAATAATGGAGTTTTATTTAGTACATACTGCTCACACCACACTCAATACACACACTGAAAGCTGATAGAGCAGCGTATTTTTAATTTAGTGTTTCAGACCTTCTGCCAGTCACACTGTCTTGTCTTCAGCATATTAGGCAGATTCAATTTAAGGAAAGGCATAATATGTTTTACTGTCAGGCTGCAAAGTGCCTAAAGATACAAAATGCCTTGATAAAGATGTTCAAAGCACTCAGCATTCAGCACCACCAGTATACTGATCACTGCCTGATCATCTGGAATCATCTACTCTTGTTTCTTCCCCGGTTCAGATGTGCTTTTTTATGCTTAAATGATTAATATGTAGATCACTGTGTGGCTTGACAACCTAAAAACATTCCTCTGAAACTGGTCAGGACCTAGAGAACTGTATTAGGGGAACTGGAGAACTGTATTAGGGGAACTGGAGAACTGTATTAGGGGAACTGGAGAACTGTATTAGGGGAACTGGAGAACTGTAT
>JBBMFX010087563.1:0-10068 GCA_037832545.1 Rhabdalestes septentrionalis
ATGTATGTTTGTGTGTGTGTGTGTGTGTGTGTGTGTTTGTGTGTGTGTGTGTGTTTGTGTATGTGAGAGAGAGAGAATGTGTGTGTGTGTGTGTGTGTGTGTTTGTGTTTGTGTATGTGAGAGAGAGAGAATGTGTGTGTATGTGTGTGTTTGTGTGTGTGTGTGTGTGTGTGTGTGTGTGTGTGTGTAGCTGGTTTGGAGCACTGCTATGACATTAATGGACTTCCTGCCTCAGACTGATTTAATTATGCAGACCAGTGGCATCACAGCTGGTACATTCACTCAAGATCTACTTTTATACCTTTTATCTGGTCACACATAATGTTGCACAATAAAAATAAATACATACATATATAAAATGAACAAATATTTACTAATCAATCCTCTAAAATATGAAAATCAGTGTAAATGTGTGGCAGAGACTTTCCCTTTAAAGATAACCAGCAAGCTCAGACTTTCCCTTTAACTGTGATCTATAATCTCAGATATTGTAACATTCATTTTAATAAATAATCTTAAACCTTTCCTTTAACTTCAGACTTTCCCTTTAACTGTGTCCTATAACATTAGACCTCTCCTTTAAATGTGATATTTGTGCGTAAAGATGTCTTGTTTTATTGAGAATAAAAATACTCTCAAGCATTTTGTCTATTTGAGGTCAGCTCTCAGTACAGTTGCCATGGAAACATGGCCATGCCTTTCCCACAGCATCCCAAGATTTTAACTTTTTTTTTCTTTTTTTCTTTTTTTTACAGCTGATGAAACTGGATATTTCCTGATGAGTGACCCAGAATATCCTCTCTTCATATTAACACAAATACATTTCCTGCTAACGTGAAGTTGTCTGTTTTCAGTCAGTAAATGGGCCACAGGTCTATGCTATGTGTAGAAATCCCCTGCATCGTTACATAGGAAATTTACAGCACAAACTATCAAGAAAAAAATTCTAATTTTGAGTTATACAGTGTCTGAATCCACATGAATAAATCCATCACAGTTAACTGAATACTTTGAGATTCTGAATTTGCTCGTTATTTGTTTTTATTTGGTGCAACAGGGACATGTTGTGACCTGAATGTTGTGTGTGTGTGTGTGTGTGTGTGTGTGTGTGTGTATGTGTGTGTGCGTGTGTGTGTGTGTTTGTGTGTGTGTGTTCAGCTGTTTAAATTTTGCCATTAATCACAAAATCTGAATGATTTAAGGTGTAACTGAAAAGTAGAATAAGCCACTTGCGAATAGGAAGCCAGCTTCACTGTGTGTGTGTGTGTGTGTGTGTGTGTGTGTGTGTGTGTGTGTGTGTGTGTGTGTGTGTGTGTGTTTGTGGTTTCTCTGAGCTGAGGACACCTATTGAGCACAGATCCCAAACCAGCAGGAATCTGCAGAACATCATCAAATATGAATGAGGAGGAACCTCTCAGCCGGAGTACATCACACACACTGTCTTACGACAGACTGGTGCAGCTGGACCTCCAGCCGACTCCAGAGTCAGATTATACACTGATGGGCTTTCTCCATTCTTACTCACAGCTGAAGTTTTCTCCTTATATTATCTCCCTATAGCCGATCGCGTTAAGGTCTGGAGGTAATGAGCAAGCAATAGTCAACGTGTTGGATGTGGGAGAAAAAGTAGACAGGGTCTGTTTTCCCAAATCCCCTCGGGAGTGGGATATAGCTCTAGCTCAGCATTCCTGAAATGGTTTGTGAAAACAGACCCTGTTGTGTGCACCTGCAGCTTTTAGTGTCATGGTGAATTTTAGTTCATGTTTAGAGCTCCCATTATTAATTCATGATTTTATAAATCTGGTCTGTGATCAGCACTATTTAAGCCTGTTTTTTGAACAGCAGCCCTTGTGTTGTCTGAAACGCTGCCTGCAGCCCTAAAATAGTTGTAATTTTTAACGCTCACACTGTGTCCTAAATCACATCCACAAGTCTGCTCCACCACAATCAAAAGCTGCATGTGGTCCGAGCAGGTCGAGAGATGTTTCAGGGGTGTGTGTGTGCAAAAAAAACAAAAACAAGTTTGGACCGTTTGACAGCATCATCCATAACAATGCCACATGTAAGCTTACTTTGTGCACTGGGCACAGTCATGCTGGAACAGAAAAGGTTCTTCCCCAATCTGTCTCCACAGTTGGAAGCATGGTGTTGTACTTGTACAGACAATATTGTCCTTCACTAGAAATAAGGGACGGAGCCCAATTGCTGGAAAATAATTCTGTCCCAATACTTTTGTCCATATAATGTATGACGACAATCATCACTAGGAGCTGGAGAAAACACTGAGCATGTGCAGAGCGGACCCTCCCCTCTAGCTCTCTTACTCGCGGTCTCTCATTTATTCACTCTCTCATCCTCTTGTTCTCACACATCTGCACTCTGGTGGTGTTTACTCCCCGCGATGGGCCCTTTAAAGCTTCGAGGAGGATGAATGAATTAAAGACTGGAAGGATGAAATAAAACAGAGAAGCTGCACGAGCCTGGAATAGTGAAGCGAGGACAGGTAAGAGATGCGCGTGGGCGCGCGCGTGTGTATGTGTGTTTCCTTAACAGCTGCTTTTTTCAGCATCGAATTCAGATGCTCCTTTCCACATTAAATAGGACGGGATTTACATTGTGTAAATGCTGCTCCGTTTTTTTTCAGGTGGTACAGCAAATTCTAATGAGAAATAAACTCCAGCAGCTCTGAATATGTGTTTCAGGTTCTCCGGTCGTGTGAATGTGGTTGAGTGTTCTTTTATTCGTATATTGTTTATATGCTCACTGTCCAGATCCTGGTTTGTCCTGCTGAAGGTCACTAATTCAACCCACAATGGAGAGCTAATGTCCAAATAGAGCACACAGCTGGCTTCTGTATTTGCATTAAAGAGCTAGTCACTGTCAAAAGCGCCTGTTTGTCGTGTATGTGTGCGTGTGTTCTCTCCACCTGCTCTTTTTACTCCTCATTGTCATCAGCTTGCAGTGTCTCACCTGTTTGGGTTTTTTTTTTTTTTTGGGGGGGGGGGGGCTTCCACTCTATGAGTGTTATGGCGTCACACCTTTGCGTGAATCACCCAGGCTGAATCACTCAGGATGAATGAAATGGTTTTACTATAGGATGCTGCACTGAACACTAATGAGCTCGTGTCTGTGTGTGTGCGCGCGCGCGTGTGTGTGTATCCTCAACTGGGAGCCTGAGACCAAAGCCCCGCCTCTCCTCAGATTGCGTGCACCTGAATGCATGAATCATAACTCTAATAATGTGAACCTATTTTATTCTGAGTGGGTCAATCCAGATACATAAGTCTGCCCACTGATTTTTCTCATTTTGTCCGCTATACATTTTTTGTCATTATGTCCTGCCCCCTTTTGCTCACTTTACTTTACTTTAGTAAGATACACCTGCATGAACACTGTCCTCAGATAGCATGTACCTGGATTCATATACCATAACTATAAAGCGCATCCAGATGGACAAGTCTCACTTCTCCCATTCTAAAGGGGGACTGCCAAATTAATAAGCCCCTCCCCTCCAGCCCTCTTCACTTTGATTGGTTGCATGGAGATTGGAGGTGTCCAACTCCAGTCCTGGAGGGCAGGTGTCCAGCACCGATTGATGGTAGTTCTCCTCAAACACATTCACTAAACCTGACAATTAATGGGCGAGGTCAACCAGGTGTTTCTGATCAGGGAAATCATCAAATCATGCTGGACCACGGCCCTTCAGGACTGGAGTTGGACACCTCTGATATAGATGCATAAGTTCTGCCACTCCCACTCACTTCAATAGGATGCATCCTGACAAATAAGTCCCGCCCACTTTTGTCCACTTTACTCTGAGAAGCTGCACTCAGAGACCCTGTGATGATCACAGACTGTGATTTGTGGTTGGATAGTGATGTGACATGTTGTAGTCCAGGGCCAATGGTGTGAATTTAATGGACAGTAAATAACTTATTTCCTCTATTTTTTCAGGTTTTACAGCAGCTGGAAGAAAATGGAGGATTCTCCAACGAAACATCTGCTAGGGTCGAAGAAAAAAGTAAAAATTCACCCAAACACAGTGACAGTGAAGTATGCGACACACTTTCCCCAGCCTGGAGACGAGGGCTATGATGATGCTCCGAGTTTTGAGGATTTCAGCTCATTTGTGGAGGAAACCTCAGACAGAAAGAAGCTGACCTCTACTGGACCCCAGAGGTGTGGACACTTTACTCATGCATTACTCATATTATTACACCGTTACGTGCGCCTACCTTGTGTTTCCTGTGGTGTATTATGAGCTTTAATTTTTATGAGAAACCTCCAAAAAGTTTGAAACATTTTATTATCATTTAAAACATCTGACCAACACATAAAACACAAAGCATGATTAAACAGCAATGTACACTCATCATACAGCAAAGGAAACACAGCTGAAGTGAAAAACCCAGGAAAACAGCAGAGCTACATTTAAACAATGAACAATGAACAAAGTGATTTATGTAACACTGCTGCTCCCGCTGTGCTATCTGATTCTCAGCGTCTTCAGAACTAGATGTTAGACAGATTCACCATCCTGGAACACGTAAAAGCACAAAAACCTATAGATGTCCACCACCTGCTCTTCAGGCAGCAGGGCCCTTGTAACTTTGTGTTATGGTGAATCACTGTGATTTGGTTGCAGTCGGTCCAGCAGCTTTTAATGCAGTCACCATTGTTGTTGCTTAGCAACAAGAAGCGAGGTATGGGGAAAAGTCTGCTGTTGTCAGATATCACAACATGCCTTTCAGCCAATCAGACAGTGTGGGCAGGTCTAACCGATGCCTAATTTATTGTGATATTCTGAATTATATTTGTGTAAAGTGAACATTTGTTATATGTAAACACACCACAGCACACGCGGGCAGCCAGGAACAAATCACTCGACGAGAAGTGTGTGGGGACAGTACCTTACTCAAAGGTACCTCAGTGGCACCACTAGAGGTCTTGGGATTCAAACCCACAACCTCCTGATCATAGGTGCAACTCCCTAAGCACTCGGCCACCAGCGGCCTCACAACGCGTTATGTTTCTTCTCCAGGATGAGATGATCTTCGTCGTTTTGATGGCCCTTCCTCTGCTATGCTTATGATACTTATGATTTTGTAAAGTGCCTTCAGATTGTCTTCATAAATGTTAGTAGTATTCATTGAATAACGATCAATATTCTTCTTCTTATTATTATCACCTTCTCCCACAGTAAATCCGCCAGGACGTTTTTCAGCTCTCTGGATGGCCAGTCCAAACCCAGCGGGGATCAGAAGGTCAGCAGCGGGGTCGGAGGCCAGCTGCAGAGCTTTGGTGAGGCGTGTGTGTTTTCCTCGCGGCTGACGTGGGGCGCTCTGTTTTTAGCGGCATTAGCGCACGGCTGTGTGGCTCTGCTGACCCGCCTGGCTGCCGACCGCTCCAGAGTCCCCTCGCTGGAGCTGCTCTTCATCCGGTCCGTCATCCAGGTGATGTCCGTCGCCGTGGTTTATTACTACCAGGAGGCGCCGTTTGGGCCCAGCGGCTACCGGCTACGGCTCTTCTTCTACGGCGTGTGTAACGTCATCTCCATCACATGCGCCTACACTTCCTTCGCTATCGTCCCACCTAGCACCGGCACCATCATGTGGCGGGCGACCACCACCGTGTTCAGCGCCATTTTAGCATTCTTGCTAATAGAGGAGCGGCTAGCTATGATCGACATGGTCACCGTGGTCAGCAGCGTTTTCGGGCTTTGCCTGGTCATGGTGCCCAATATTGTTAGCGAGGACATATCACTTGGGTTCTGGAAAGAAGCTTTCGGCTACACCATGACGGTCATGGCCGGGCTGACCGCAGCCCTTTCAATGATAATCTACAGGTCGATTAAAGAGAAGGTCAGCATGTGGACGGCTCTGTTTACGTTCGGCTGGACGGGGACGCTGTGGGGCGCATGCACCATGTTTGTCCTGCAGGAACCTATCATCCCCCTGGATGGAGAGACTTGGGCGTACCTGCTCAGCATCTGCCTGTGCTCCACCGTGGCATTTCTGGGTGTGTATTACGCTCTGAACCGCCTGCATCCTGCGCTAGTCAGCACCGTCCAGCATCTGGAGATCGTAGTGGCCGCTCTGCTGCAGCTGCTTGTCCTGCACATGGCACCGTCCATCTACGACATTATCGGAGGCTTTATTATCATCGTCAGTGTCATCGCCCTCACTGCAGTTAAGCTCTTCTGGGTGGGGAAGAGCCGGAGACAGGAATATGAGGAGATCCTGGACTCGCCTATAAAGTGATTTTTTTAAACGTTTATTGAATTGGAAAAAAATCCTTCATCAAAATGCCAAGATGTACTCTAAAGACTTAAAACCTGTCACAGCTGGATCAGTTTTCCCTGGGGAGACAGTCTGAAAATTCATTGGTTATTACTGTCAGACTACACACTATAAATTCATACTGGATTAAAATGCTTGCATAAATGCTTGTAAAACTGCAGATTCATTAAGAATTAAAACCACTCCATTAATATTCATTTAAAACTAATCACACTGCAGATTCATTCTGGATTAAAATCACTCTATAATTATTTTGGTGAAAACTACACACACACATAACTGTTATACTATTAAAAAATACACAATGAAGAGACATATGGGTATAAAATTACTCCATAATCACCACAGTCATTTTGATAAAACTGCACAAATACATACTGCAGATTCATGCGGGATTAAAATCATACAGATTGAATCTTTGATCACTGACATTACAATCAGTCTGAAGGTGAAACTAGTCCAGCTCCAGTGGTACCTTAATCTGTTGTCAGAGAAAAAATTTCATTAGAGAAGTTGTTATTTCATTTGCATTGTATTGTTGATAAAGTGCCAGTTGTGTAGCTTCTTGTTTATGTGCTGTTCTGTGCAATAAAAATTGAGATTAGTTCTTATTACATAAGGACATGATTTTGATTTAATCCTGAGGGGTCTTTGGACATAAGCAGGCAGTCAGTTTTGTAAATCATTTAGTTTCATTATTTGAACACTTTAAACCCTCATAGGGATGTTCATTGCTTTCCTAATTTACATATCATATCAGTGAAACAAACACGCAGTAAAAAGCTAGAGAGGAATGAAAACTCGTTATCCATTTATGAACATAAAAATGGATCTGTACTCTGAAAGTACTGATGGCATCTGCAAAAAGAGCTTTCAGAGCTTTCTAGTTCAACAAGTGTTTTTAATATCCCAACAGAAAGTTCCCTTTCAGATCACAGCATGGTTGGTTTTTACCAATTTAATATTCATTCATTCTGTAACTGCGTAATCCTTATTAGGGTCGCGCGGACCTGGTGACTGTCCCATGCAGGGGCACCAGCCCACCACAAGACATACACACACCATTCAAACACACGCACACCAGTAAGGAATTCAGAAGACCCAATTTGCCTAAAGCATAAGTTTTTGGACTATGGGAGAAACCAGAGACCCCAGAGGAAACCCACACCACCACAAGGAGAACATACAAGACCAGGACCTGGATATGCAGGAAGCACTACTACGTGGTCCAACTTATTATTAATATTTGTATTTTTATCATCATCATCAGAACTAATAGCGATTTTATGTCTCACAAGGTTATAAGCATATTCCTAATTTCCAGACTTAAAAACCCTGGGCTCTTGGACAGTTCTCTGCATGATCATGCATAGTGCTAATGAGCTATGGTTACAAGAATTCGATGTCTAAATGTAATCACTCTTTATTCCTTTTTTCAGCTGTCTATGTTATGCTCCTGTTAGAGTTTAGGCTTAACTCTACTAGTAAATTCCACATCCCAACAAAACACTCTAAAATTTCACAAAGTTTTAGATGAACTAGGTCAACAAAGAAAAAGTATTTAATCTTTACTATTTAATGCTGAGTCAGGATGTTGGGGCCATTGGGAATTGAAAAAGTTCACAACCCTGAAACACATGCAGTATGAGTTTTCATCATGGGTCCCAGAACCTCCCCAACCCCAATTTTCCCTTCTTGCCTGTAGCGCAGCTTCCACATGGATAACAACCTAAACGTTACCCCCTGCATTCCCCCGTACATTGAAAATGCATTGCCACCCGATGGATTCAATTTTCAAAAAACAATTTTATGTATTCTCCTCCATTCACAACTGGTGCATTATATAGACTCTTGCCCTCCAGCGAAATTTCACGCATCAAATTTCAAGGTTACTTTATCAGCAGCTGTGAACATGTATTTATTGTAATGAGATATTTCTGAATGTACTAGGTTGCAACATATAGCAACAATACACATTGCGCACATGCAGTCTTGGTTGGAAACAAAATTGAATGATTTTGAAAAGCAGAGGCTCCCCCCTGCTATAATGTTTCCGGCGCCCATGCCCTTGAGTAAGGTACCGCCGCCACACATTGACGGCAACACTGTGCGCTGCTTCCCTGTCTGCCTGCTTTATAGTATATTTGCACATGAACATATGAGGCACTGGAAACATATCCTCACAGATGAGGTCTGTGAGAGCCCAAGTAAAGAGAAGAGGCCAAAGAGTGGTTGGAAATAATTTCGCTACGTGGGAAAATAAAAAGCAAGAACGATTTAGAACATGGGCCTGCAATGGTCCAAACTACGAACCGCCGGGGGAAGGGAGGCGCTGTAGTGCCGGACTGCTTTAACTCACGCGCATACCGAGGAAGAAGCAGTGGGCAAGTACTACTGCAGAGGGAAAATATGAAGATTTAAACTAAAGTGAAAGTAAAATAAAGGAGAACCGCCGGAGGGAGCTGGACCCACAGTGCCGAGCTTTGTTTGTCCACGGTGAGTCTGATTTATCTCTCTCTGCTCCAGGACACACTTCAATACTGAAGCATTAACAGTTTATGTGAGATTTACTGCTGCACAGACCAAAACTGTTGCACCCCTGCTGTACCTTATTTACCCCCCAAGTGAAAACTTAAATCACTCTGCGTGTGTGTATGTGTGTGCTTGTGTGTGCGTTTGTGAGTGTGTGCGTATAAGCATGCGTAATTATATGCATTCCTAATTCTGCTGGTAGCCAATCAGCTGTCACACAGGTCCAGCCTATGTACGTGTTTTTGTTTGTGTAGCATATGTAGTATATGACTATTTAGATGTTTAATTCATTGATTAATCGTTTCATTGATTAATCAAGCAGTGAATGATTTGATGTTTAATTGAATTGTTAGTATTCAAGTAGGAAAACGTTGGAATTTCTGACAGGAATTGTCTGTTCCAAAGGTGCCCAAAGTCAGTCCCAGATCTCGTCCAAAAGGGTTCAGTAGCTTGGTAGTTCCAGAAGGAAATCATCAACCTGCTGGACACGGGTCATCCTGGACATTCATTATAGAATTTCACACAGTGAATTTGTATTTAATGTAATTAAATACAGATTTCAGATGTTTATTTTAATGTTCATTAAAATTAAAATTAAAATAAAAAAATTCTGAACACGACTTAATTATTCAAGGTTCAGGGTTACTTTAAAGTAATCAGAAGCTGAGAACACATACATCATGTGATAATTTTTTTTCTCAAATTCAACATAGTGCAAGTTATGACAGAAATAAGACACAATAAATATATACTTCATCAGTGTAATGTAGCAATATAGGGTGGACGGTGTGTAAACTAGTGTTGCACCATAAGTGTGATTATTGCTCTGGTGGCAGACAAATTGCCGGGGATGGCAGAAACAATACAAAAAATAGACAATATAGCAGCGTAACAGTAGTGTGAATGGGATGTATCGGAAGTAATGTGACCCATGCAGAACAAATGTATAATCTAGATCAGTGGTCCCCAACCTTTTTCTCGCCGCGGACCGGTAAACGGGGGGTGTGGTAGTAGTACGGTCTAAACCTTGTAGAATGTGGTGGGGGGTGTAGTAGTACGATCTAAACCTTGTAGAATGTGGTGGGGGGTGGTAGTAGTACGGTCTAAACCATGTAGAATGTGGTGGGGGGGTGGTAGTAGTACAGTCTAAACCATGTAGAATGTGGTGGGGGGGTGGTAGTAGTACAGTCTAAACCTTGTAGAATGTGGTGGGGGGTGGTAATAGTCCAATCTAAAC
>JBBMFX010087574.1:0-10067 GCA_037832545.1 Rhabdalestes septentrionalis
ACTTTTATAATTTCAGACAAACACTGCACCATTTGACTTGCAAAGTAGTAATTGTTTTGAATGTGCTTGGAATGTATTCAGAGTAAAGTTTTCTTACAGACACATGGATGCTTTGATCTGGGGATTAAACGTACCTATTTCTCACAATCCTTTTGAAAACTTTAGATGTGCTCAATGCAGCATGCTCCATAGGGACAGATGTTTCACAGTTTCACAAAATGCCGATTATCGAATTCAAATTTGCCAGTCATGGTAAAGGCCTCATATCATGGAAAACCAAATGTGTTTTTGTAGTATTTGCTCCCCAATTCATATTTAAAAATAATCTGAAAGACACAGTACATCAAAGTTGCCCAGTTAAGTCTTCTAAGAAACATTTCAGTCCATACTGAACCTCATGCCATGTCTTTGCAACCGACATAGACAAAGAGGGTACACTACAAATGCGCTACAAAATCAAACGCCTTCATTTTTCCCTATACAGTGCACAGATTAAGGCTGAAAAAGGGGGTAGAACTACTGCATATCACCGTTATTTTTCTCTTTTGCTTCTTAAATTTCTGATGTCTTAAATCTAATCTTAAACTAAAATGAAGGGGGTGGTTTTACAAAGCAAGTCACTTGCTTTTTAGGGGGTTGGTGTATTTTCAGGGGTAAATGAAGGTAGGGTTAAACACAAATTAAGTACATTGTGTTTCGTAGTGATGGGCACATCTCTTGATCTAGTGTGTGAGACTGGGCTGCCTTGGCTTCAGTCACAGTGCTCTTCCCGCTGAGCACACTGCATATACTGAGTATAAATAGAAAAGAGAAAATATAAGCCTCCTCTTGTCGAATATAATGCTCCTTCAGTTCAAGTCAAGTAGAGTATCCCAGTGGAATCACCTTTCTCTTCCGCATCCCAGCCTCTTCAGTGTTTTGTGAAAGACAAATTACAAACTAATGTTACAGGATATGGTCCTTTTAAGGAATAGAGCATGTAAAACAAATGTCTATTGACAAATTATTGATAATTTGCTTTTTCAAAATTATATTTCCTTATTATTTATTATTGAATAAACCTGAAGACACAAAACATAAACAGCACACAGGTAGTACCAAATATACAAAGTTTATTTATTAAATTAGTGCAACAGCATAATGAAGGTTAGGAATGACTTAGAAGGGAAATTCTAGCTAGTAATGTTATTTATATTATTCCAGTACACAAAGAGAAGTAAGTTTGAACAATACATACATACATTACTCTATAAATGCTGTTTTACTGCAGTAGATTGTACCATTTTGGAAAAAATCATAACATAAGTCCTACAAAAATATCTAATTCTAAAACAATGGGGGAGGCCTTCAATTTTATCCTGCTCAATTTACAAGAAGATTTGAAGGAACCACATCTAGTCTGTACATTCTTGACATCATGTTGAGAAGCAAACAATCCCAAGAAGAGAAAATGGAGCAGAATCCATCATGACTGGCTGTAAGTTTGATGTAACTTGGTGAATGCAATGGACTTATCTATGCTCCACTCACAAATTATTCATTTTTCAGGTTGGAGAAGCTTCACAGAAATTTCTTACAAATATCTTAATAGAAATCACAATGAGAAACCATCTAAAAACCACCTCATGAGAAACCAAAACACACCATAGCATGCATTGTACTCGCACTGTCCCTCATTTGGAGGTTTTCATTGATCTCTGGTGGTGAACATTCAGTACCAAAGAAAGCATTTCAAGCATCAGTCAACCTCTCTATCATCTCTTTTTCTGATAACTGTAACAATTCACCAAACATACTCAACTGTCCAAGGTCCTTTTACCAGACTGTCTGGGGTCCTTTCTGTATGAAGTCTTTTCTGTATGTACTTTTCTTGCCTGTGTGAGTCTCCGCCAAGTGCTCCAGTTTTCTCCCACAGTCCAAACACATGCATGTCAGGTGAATTGGAGATGACCTTAACTTTGATTGTATATGTCAGTGTGTTTGGCCTATGATGGATTGGTGACCTGTCCATGGTGTGTCTCTGCCTTTTGCACTATGAGCATTTAGGCTCCAGCACCCCTCGCAACCATGGTTATGGATACAATTTTCAGATGAGGAATAGAGAGAAAGATGATTTGTGGATAAAAACTTGACAGAAATGAATTTTGTCTTGCATGTGTGCAAGCAACACGTATTCCAGTTTTTAGCAGAAATAATTCTAAAAAAATAGAAAAAAACTTTCTGTGCTGCAGGTTCTCATTGAGCCTAAAAATTTGGTAGTAATCTTTAACTACATTCAATTTTTAACTACAATGTCCAGTCACATGCTCATCAAAAAAAGTTACAGCAACATGGTTCATTCCCATTCAGGTCATTTTCACCCATGTTTCATACAAATCACACAATTTTTTTTGCATTTTCTTGATTTCTCTCTAGACATTTTATGGGCATTTGTTGGTTTTATGACTTAAAGTGAACATACAGCCATAGAAAAAAATAAGAGGCCGCATATGTTTTTTTCTGGTTTTTGCTTTTGTCTGTGCAAAATGTGCATGTTACTATTGTTTTATACACTGCTGATTACACTTGATTCAAAATTCCAAGTGTTTATTCTAAACTGGAAATGTGAAACTACACAATATCTTTACTATTTTTAATGATTTCAACAAAAAAGTAATTTTATTTGCATAGTGTGTGTATGTGTAATCTCTGTTTCATCCCATCAGCAAACTGTGAAGCTTTGAGATTACAGCAAATAGAATAGCGGCATACAACCCCTACTGCATTTACTGTTTTTTTTTTTTTTACACAGCTCACACTGCAAAAGCTCATAAAAGAATAGCAGCTTGTGCATATTACACAAAAACACAGCCGCAAATGTTCCAAACTCTGAATAGAAAAACAAAGAACAGTGGTCTCTTATTTTTATTTCCATGGCTGTACATATACCATAGTTTTAATCTATTGGCTTATTCAGTGACATTTTATTAGAAAGATGCACATATAATTCATATCACATTTTGAAATTTAAAGTTAAAATAAAACAATGTGCATGGTTTTAATTAAACATTGTTTCTATTTAAATATAGTTGTGTTCAGATGTTTACATACACTCATCATGGGTAGTAACGAATGTCATATTGGAACAAAATACAACACGAACGAGAACCGGGTGCACAATATTGAATTTTTGTAGGATTGTCTCTAATAAACACAGGGTCAAAGCCATGACCTCAACCCCATTGAAAATTGGTGGACTATGCTTAAAAGCAAGGTCCATGCCAGGAAACAAACCAGTTTAATGAATGGTACCAGTACTGCCAAGAGGAGAGGTCAAGTATCCAGCTAGAATTATGCTAGAAGCTTGTTGATACATACCAAAAGCTTTTGATTGTGGTAAAACCTGTTAATGAACATTTAACCAAATATTATTTGGGATGTAAGAATGGGCTATATTGATTAGAGGGAAAATTTTAATAAATTTGTGCACCCAATTATTGTTTTAAAATATCATTGAAGTTGTATTATCATTCTGCCCTGAGAGAACAGTTCCAATAAATCAGTAACAGCCCAAAATGAATATGAAATTCATACACATGATGAATGTATATAAACTTCTTACCACAACTATAGGAACAGTCTGTAGGACTATGCTGCAGCAGTTGAATAATCTTTTCACAAGCTAAAAGTCAATGAATTTCCATTTTGTTACTGAGCTCTATAAAAAAGGAGCCTCAAGATCAAGTATATTCCAAAAATAAAGGGACTTCAATTGTCCTTAGATAATAACGTGCTATGAAAATGTTTTGAACAAAGCAAAGACAAGCAAAGAAATGTCTTAAAATATTTGCCATTGAAATCAACCAGATTATTATGTTGCAGTAAGACACATATAGGTACACAGACTGCAACATAAAAGGTATTGCATTAACACTAACCATTAAATACTAGATCACAAAGTACGAAAAGATCACAAAAATACAACTGATATATACAATACTTTTGACTCATGTTCTATAAATGTTCTATAGAGCATTACACAACCTCCAATGGTTTGCTTCTATAGTGCATTCTGGTGCCATGTTTTCAATTATGATTGTCATGTGGTCATTGCAGCTCATATGTAGCAAATCTGCCCTAATATATTTCTATCATAGATAGAATTAACCTTTTCAGAATTTTGTGCAACAGTAGCTCTATTGGATCAGTTTTGAAAATTACTTACCACTGGACACAGTATACCGATATCAATCACAATTTGGTCCTTGTTAGCATAAGGCTTCACCTAGTTTTAATGTTATGGCTGATCAACATACATAATACCCCTGTTCTGGGTAGAGAATAATCATTTAAATCGGGCCAAAGTAGTCCAATACTTTCAAGTAAGCCCAACTGCATTTCCTCATGTTCCTCTGTGCACAAGCCTGTTCTCGCAGAGGTTTGACAAGTGGATGCAACCCCTCTTTGGGGACAGGATAAAGTGGAAAGGCTTAAGGACTCATTCAGATGAGATTTTAGGGATGTTTTCACCAGCTTGACTGCCTCTAGTGTAGCCAGCTTGAAAGTTCATTGTCTGTAACAGCAATCGATCTCCTTCATGCAGACCCGACAGCGGCTGATGAGGTTGCTTGGGCAGTTACTTATCATTGACTGTGGGTCTGGTTTACTGAGGAACAAAACATACAAATATTACTCATATACAGTCGACCACTTAACTAAGAGTATTCCAGATTAAAATGTATGTAAAAAGACACTGTGTCTTTGTAGTGCAATAGCTCAGTCTTGCAATGAAAGATCTGAAATAAATATATTATAGAAACATTATTAGTAAAATGTAACAGTCTCTCTCCATCTTGTTACACTCCTTTCTGTCACTCCCTCTTCCGTTTACTACTCCACTGCCATGCCTTGTCTTTGTTTACAAACACATGTTTTCTATTCATTCTGGATTCTGACACTTCCTGACTTCACCATTATCCTGCCCTTCTGCTGAATGCTGTCACCTGTCACCAGCTATCCCTGCTTAAATGTGTGTCTGTTTTTTGTTTTGTATGTCATCCACTACTTATGTATGCACACACCAGTTTTGTTTCTGAATCTTGGTTGTGTATTGATGTATTTTTGTTTTGTACATTTTTATAGTAAATTAATTCCATGATTTGCATGCCTCCTCATTTAGTAAAACTAGTGCTAATACTTTCAATACTAAATATAGTCAAGCAGGACAATTTCAGCTCTGATCTCCAATTCCTTTCGAATACTGCAGAACATGCATCGCATTTTATTTCCTCACAAGTAGAATTTGGTGTACCTGAACATCCGTGTCGGGTCCAGAGCAGCCAGCCAGTAGCTGTAAGAGTCACTGTAGAAATTACAAGTGCCTCGACCATGGCATTCAATAAACGGGACTTTCCGGAAATCCTCCAGGCATGAACCAGGAGAGGACAATGGCTGTCCTGAGCCCTCTGAACCCACACCCATTTGCTAGACACAAGAAAAATCATATAAAATATAGTAATTATCAAAAATCTTATAAAACTATATGACAGCTATCACGTTATTAGTGCCTTTCCGAATACCGTATTTGGATTCGACACCACAAGTTATACAAATATAAGACTACACTAAAATTCCAAGCACAGAAACATTTTGTTAAACATGGTCAAAGTGGCACTTCCAGTTTTCAACAGAGAATGGGCTTATAGGAAGCGGTAAGGACATTTCCTTGCTTCTTCAAGGGACATTACACAAGCAATTTGTATTCACTGTTCATGCTGGGAATCAGAAGGGGGTATAAGGTATTAAATGCTCTCCATTACAAGTTTGAAACCACAACACACCCATTTAGAAAGGAAAGATATTGATGGCACAATACTGGCCTGAATATTCAAAGATTTTGAAATGGTGCAAATATGCAAATATGTGTAATAAATATATATTTACAAAAAATTTTAATGACACAATATTCTCTGTTGTTGAGGACACACATACATACTGTAATAAATGTAGTACATTTTAGCAAACAGATTTTTGATTTTAGATGTTTTTATTACAATTTGTTTGTGTTTAGTGTGTTTATTCAAAATATTTACACGTTTCACCCATAAACTTTTATTTCAGTGTATCCTTACTCTACTCACCATGCTGTATGCTTGTGTAGGTAAAACATGTTGCATAAACATTACCAGTCTGAAGTTCTGATCTTTTCAGAACAGTGTTTTAAATATGATCTAAGCAACTTTTAACTTCCTAGATTGGATCTCTTTTTATACCAACATTCCATGGTCATAGAGTAGCAAGAATTTTACAAACCTGTGAGTAATTTGTTTACTTAAAATTATCATTTGTTTTTTGTACATGAAAGGTTGTGCTCCAAGTTTGTTTGTGTAAAGTGACCATTCTGTCATCCGTGAACACACCACAGCACAGATTGCGCACAGATGAAATTCTTTCTCTGTATTTAACCCATTCACCAAGTGAAGTACCATTCTCAAGGGTACCCCAGTGGCGCAACTACCAGTCTTGGGATTCAAACCCACAATGGAGAGTGAATGCCCTTACCACTAGACCACCAGCTGCACCAGGGGTCTATTTCTTGTAATTCCTGTTCATTATGCATCAATTTGTTGGCATTACATTAAACTTCGAGCAGAAAAGTCAGATCTGTGTGGTAATGCTGGTAACAGCATTAAATAATGAATCAAGACAATTTTAAAGAAAGAAATAAAAAGTGTAATGAATACACAGAGCAAAAGCACCACAAACTGAATAGTAGAGAGAATTCTTTATCTACTTTATGAGATCAGGTGCATCAACTGTTTTGTAACACTGTAAAAAGTTTGTATTGTTTATCGGAAGACGTTCTTACCATAACGAAAGAATACCCTTGCCACAGAGACTTCCACTTCCTGGGGCACTCTGGAATTTGAGTGGTCTGACTGTGCACTGCTATTACATTTGATGAAGTCTCACATACTGAACACCTGTGAGAGGAGAAGTGAGGGATACACAGAGAATGTGTGTTTTTGTGTTTATCCATATTTACAGTTTAAAGCATTTTTCTTTGTGTACCTGCTGACATATTGCTCCAGTAAATCACCGGATATCAGTGGCAAGTCATCGGGCATGGACACATTCGTGGAGAGCCAGTAGGAGTAGTCGTTTCGAGAGGCGTAGCGACAGGTGTCCTCGGAATTGCAGAAAAGGAAAGGCATTGTGGAAAACCTTTGTAGACAACTGCCTAGAGTGCCTTCAAACATGCACATGACAAAACATTGACACAACCACACAAAATACATATATTAGTAATTAGCAGTAAAAGTGGTTCTTCTGTAATTGATCAGCAAAGAAATCTATTTGAAAATGCTGATAAATGTTTTATATTTTAGGGATGTAACCATATACCCCAATAGGTTTGCATGGAAATTCAAGAAAATGTATAAAATGTATGTTTCCCGAATACACATATTTTTTACGTATTTGTCCAATTTCCGTATTCATAAAAACACGTTATTTGTGCCTTTCCGAACACCCTACTCAGGTTCGGCTCCACCCCAGTGCTGAAATTTGATCAGCTGGGTAGCATAACATGTAGGTTCTAAAACCTGACAGGCCATTTTTGAAGTCATTGTAAATCACTTGATATGGCTGCACCCAAATTAATTTTGTAATTTAATAACTGCCAAGCCCATAAAAATCACTGTGCTGTTCATGGAGTAACTTTTTACTTTAGAATTGCTTGACAATCACAGCCTTCAGTTTTACATTACTTGGCAGAAAACTGTAAAAAGCACTTAAGTACCATTTGTATTTTTCTGGCATTTTCTGAAAGTCAATGTGTTTAAGGGATTTTATTCTACTTCATGGACACGTGGCAAAGTCAGAGGAATGCACAGCATTTTCACTAGGATGTACGTTTCTAGAAAAAAACTTTTGGAAACTATTCACAATTCCTGTATGGTGTTTCTATGGTTCTTCTTCAAGAACCCCCTTTAACACCTTCATACATAAGGGGTATAAATCATACCTAACAGTAGCCAGAATTCCGAATTATCCAAAGTTTGTTTATCAAAAGCCATGAAGCCAAAAGTATTTTCTTCCAGTTAGGAAAAATACAATATTGTGCTTTACCCACATATAACTATTGACATTATGTAGAACCACAGTTGGATTTTTGAATGTGTGTTTGGTGGCCTCTGTGTCATACCAAGGTCCTGTCCATGTCCTCGATTGTTTCCATTGATAAAAAGGAGAGAATATCCTGATTGGAGTAACTTGGTTCCTTGCGGGCAGAATGGCGTGTTTTGTCCTTGACTGTGCCTGGTGAACAAGAAGCTGTCTTTGTTTCCAGTGGGCCTACAACTTCCTGGGAGGCCCATTTGGCCCTTCTGACCATTCTCACCAGTCTGACCTTCAGGTCCTAAAAAAGCATTGGCACACCTGAGCACTATTGGGCAAGCACCAGCATCACAGGTTAAACACATGAGCATGTTACACACATGAACATGGGCCATGAACACGAATGAAGTATGGGATAGTTTTATAAAAGATTCACTAGGCACTAAATTTGATTGACAACAAATGCAATAATGATCAAAGATGGAATAAATTCAGTCAATTGACAAATTGACAAATGTTAATGGAGTGTTGTTCTAAATTTGTAACAACTGACTGAAGCAAAGATGCTAACTGTTGCCTAGACAAACTGAGTTGTGATTTTGGATAACTCTGGACTTACATGGTTGATCATTAAAAACAAAATGAAAAGTGTTTATTATTATAAAACATATCTGTTGCAGTTTTTTTGATGGTTGGGTCTTTTTGGTTTTCACACTCATTTGAACACTGTTCTTTGTTAAATTCAGCATTTGGTTAAAAACATACGTAACCCTTGTTTGACTTATTTTTCTGTGTTCATTGTCTAAGTCAAAGTGAAATTTGTCATCTTGGCCATCTCAAGTTTACAGAAAGACAAAATGGCAAAACTCAGTGTCCACAGTGTCCACATACACATAATCTGAATAACAAAACACAAATAAGTTTGTGCAAAGACATAAAGACTATAGTAAAGGGTAAATATGCAATATGCCAGTAAAATAAAACCAAACTAATACTCAAAGGCACTTTAAATAATGAGATAACCAAACATCCTGAGTACAGGAACAGCTTTGGGCAATATACTGTATGTTAAATGTGATAAGGTCTATTCCTAACAGTATCAACAGTAATGTAAAGAGACAGTAAAAATAAGGATTCTTCTTATTGCAAACATGGCAAAGTGCAGTGTGTGTATTTAGGGGTCAGTGTGTGACTACCAGTCTATGTGCAAACAAGGCTGTAAATGTGTAAAAATGCAGGTTATTGGGGAATCGAGGCTACACCAAGGATGCCAGGAAGCAGCATGGTGTTGAGGAGCACGGCAGCATGGGGGTCAAAAACTTTCACTCGACCTAGCAGATCTGGCACGGATGCTCACAGTAGCCTCCCTATAATGTTCCAGTCTGTTGATGCAAAACCATCTTGAAAAGCGGAAACAGCACCCTCTGGCTACAGTCTGATGCTCTTGCAGAATGCTTTGGTGCATTTCAGCAGGGATTTGTATGCAGGAACCATGAACACACTGATATTGTCTGAGTAGCTGAAGCCTAATTAACATAAGTGTTAATATTGCTCAGTTTCCACATGTAGTTGTTCGCTTGTTTGTAAAAATTCAGATTGGCATGGTTGAAGCCTCCAGCAACAATGGGAAATGCTTCCAAATAAGCTGCATGCAGGTTGCCTATGACTTTGTATAGTTCTGTTAGTGCCTAGTTTGCATTAGGGGTAGGTGGGAGTACACAGCAGACACCAGTACGTAGCTGCAGAAAGACCAACATCTGACTGAAAAAATCAGCAGTTCACACTATCCTGAAACTGCTGTTGCACTCGTACAGCAATTACTGTTTATATACAGTACAGGCCAAAGGTTTGGACACATCTTCTCATTCAATGTATTTCCTTTATTTTCATGATCATTTACATTGGTAGATTCTCACTGAAGGCATCAAAACTATGAATGAACACATGTGGAGTTCTGTACTTAACAAAAA